>JASANA010011263.1:0-41022 GCA_030248095.1 Ptycholaimellus sp. GST1_10
TATGGCGTTGAAGGGTGACACGTGTGGGAGGCCGGTCGTAAAGACGGACGCTTAATCTATCTCAGGAGGGGAGGGGGTTGGGAATGGGGAAAGCTGGGCTCTAAAGGAAAGCAAGTCCCCAGCCCTTTCGTCCCTCTAATGAATCGTTAAGCTGTCACACTTTTCTTCCCCCAGATCCTCTCGCCCGATGAACAGCTTTACACCAGTAAGCCAGTATCTTGTACGGGAAGGATTTGTGGCCTGCTTCCTTTCGTAAAATCTTTCCAAAAGCCTCGGCGAAGGCGTAGATGCATTGAACGTCATCATATAAGTCTAATCAGTCAAAGCACTTTGTTTTTGAGATTGCTTATATTTTTAATAAAAGACTTTTGAGAGATTTTGATAACAGATTTTTCAACCTAAGCAAAGATTTTCTCAAAGAAAATACAGCTCAAATGATGCTTTGAACGTTTGCCTCTGGCAGTCAATTTGGTGCTCCATTCTTATTGCTTTTCACTTCCCGCCAGCCACTTCTCCATTCTATGTCCTTTTTTACCGCCTTCTCTCCAACGACATTCGAGTCCCGCATGTTAATAATTCCAAAGCTCACTCAATACACAACATTCCAAAACGTTGGACAATGAGTAGAAAACATTCATTGGGAAACCCGTAACAAGAGTCAACGACGAATTTTCAGGTCGGAAAAAACGAACGGCACTTTAGAACACATTAAGGAAAGACGGCAAAATTATTAAGCGAAGTGCTTCATTTCCTGTCAAGCGTAGAAACCTTCTAGCTAATAATATCTTCAATGGCGTGTTGCCTTGTCACGAGATCAGTGGGAGGCATCAAAAAGGGGAGATATATTTTTAACCTATTTCATGAAATAATAAAAGGCTTTGTTAAAAGCGGAAGATGAGGGGGTGGGTGGATGCTATCAAGCGTCATTGTGCCCCATATCAGGGACGGGTTTGAGGCAGTAGCACTCTAGAAGGAGACAAGCGGTGGGTCTCAGGTGCTTCCGGAGTCGGCGTGAGTTGAAGATGTAGGTGAAGAATATAAGGGGGTGGGTGGATTATATCAAGCGTCATTGTGCCCCATATCAGGGACGGGTTTGAGGCAGTAGCACTCTAGGAGGAGCAAAGCGGTGGGTCTCAGGTGCTTCCGGAGTCGGCGTGAGTTGAAGATGTAGGTGAAGAATATGAGGGGGTGGGTGGATGATATCAAGCGTCATTGTGCCCCATATCAGGGACGGGTTTGAGGCAGTAGCACTCTAGGAGGAGCAAAGCGGTGGGTCTCAGGTGCTTCCGGAGTCGGCGTGAGTTGAAGATGTAGGTGAAGAATATGAGGGGGTGGGTGGATGCTATCAAGCGTCATTGTGACCCATATCAGGGACGGGTTTGAGGCAGTAGCACTCTGAGCAGAAGGAGACAAGCGGTGGGTCTCAGGTGCTTCCGGAGTCGGCGTGAGTTGAAGATGTAGGTGAAGAATATGAGGGGGTGGGTGGATGATATCAAGCGTCATTGTGTCCCATATCAGGGACGGGTTTGAGGCAGTAGCACTCTAGAAGGAGACAAGCGGTGGGTCTCAGGTGCTTCCGGAGTCGGCGTGAGTTGAAGATGTAGGTGAAGAATATGAGGGGGTGGGTGGATGATATCAAGCGTCATTGTGCCCCATATCAGGGACGGGTTTGAGGCAGTAGCACTCTAGAAGGAGACAAGCGGTGGGTCTCAGGTGCTTCCGGAGTCGGCGTGAGTTGAAGATGTAGGTGAAGAATATGAGGGGGTGGGTGGATGATATCAAGCGTCATTGTGCCCCATATCAGGGACGGGTTTGAGGCAGTAGCACTCTAGAAGGAGACAAGCGGTGGGTCTCAGGTGCTTCCGGAGTCGGCGTGAGTTGAAGATGTAGGTGAAGAATATGAGGGGGTGGGTGGATGATATCAAGCGTCATTGTGCCCCATATCAGGGACGGGTTTGAGGCAGTAGCACTCTAGAAGGAGACAAGCGGTGGGTCTCAGGTGCTTCCGGAGTCGGCGTGAGTTGAAGATGTAGGTGAAGAATATGAGGGGGTGGGTGGATGATATCAAGCGTCATTGTGCCCCATATCAGGGACGGGTTTGAGGCAGTAGCACTCTAGAAGGAGACAAGCGGTGGGTCTCAGGTGCTTCCGGAGTCGGCGTGAGTTGAAGATGTAGGTGAAGAATATGAGGGGGTGGGTGGATGATATCAAGCGTCATTGTGCCCCATATCAGGGACGGGTTTGAGGCAGTAGCACTCTAGCAGGAGACAAGCGGTGGGTCTCAGGTGCTTCCGGAGTCGGCGTGAGTTGAAGATGTAGGTGAAGAATATGAGGGGGTGGGTGGATGATATCAAGCGTCATTGTGCCCCATATCAGGGACGGGTTTGAGGCAGTAGCACTCTAGAAGGAGACAAGCGGTGGGTCTCAGGTGCTTCCGGAGTCGGCGTGAGTTGAAGATGTAGGTGAAGAATATGAGGGGGTGGGTGGATGATATCAAGCGTCATTGTGCCCCATATCAGGGACGGGTTTGAGGCAGTAGCACTCTAGAAGGAGACAAGCGGTGGGTCTCAGGTGCTTCCGGAGTCGGCGTGAGTTGAAGATGTAGGTGAAGAATATGAGGGGGTGGGTGGATGATATCAAGCGTCATTGTGCCCCATATCAGGGACGGGTTTGAGGCAGTAGCACTCTAGAAGGAGACAAGCGGTGGGTCTCAGGTGCTTCCGGAGTCGGCGTGAGTTGAAGATGTAGGTGAAGAATATGAGGGGGTGGGTGGATGATATCAAGCGTCATTGTGCCCCATATCAGGGACGGGTTTGAGGCAGTAGCACTCTAGAAGGAGACAAGCGGTGGGTCTCAGGTGCTTCCGGAGTCGGCGTGAGTTGAAGATGTAGGTGAAGAATATGAGGGGGTGGGTGGATGATATCAAGCGTCATTGTGCCCCATATCAGGGACGGGTTTGAGGCAGTAGCACTCTAGGAGGAGACAAGCGGTGGGTCTCAGGTGCTTCCGGAGTCGGCGTGAGTTGAAGATGTAGGTGAAGAATATGAGGGGGTGGGTGGATGATATCAAGCGTCATTGTGCCCCATATCAGGGACGGGTTTGAGGCAGTAGCACTCTAGAAGGAGACAAGCGGTGGGTCTCAGGTGCTTCCGGAGTCGGCGTGAGTTGAAGATGTAGGTGAAGAATATGAGGGGGTGGGTGGATGATATCAAGCGTCATTGTGCCCCATATCAGGGACGGGTTTGAGGCAGTAGCACTCTAGAAGGAGACAAGCGGTGGGTCTCAGGTGCTTCCGGAGTCGGCGTGAGTTGAAGATGTAGGTGAAGAATATGAGGGGGTGGGTGGATGATATCAAGCGTCATTGTGCCCCATATCAGGGACGGGTTTGAGGCAGTAGCACTCTAGAAGGAGACAAGCGGTGGGTCTCAGGTGCTTCCGGAGTCGGCGTGAGTTGAAGATGTAGGTGAAGAATATGAGGGGGTGGGTGGATGATATCAAGCGTCATTGTGTCCCATATCAGGGACGGGTTTGAGGCAGTAGCACTCTAGAAGGAGACAAGCGGTGGGTCTCAGGTGCTTCCGGAGTCGGCGTGAGTTGAAGATGTAGGTGAAGAATATGAGTCCGTGGTGAGCGTAGTAGAGCGCGTACGAAACGTGCAGAAAGATCAGAGCCCACGTCTGAAAATCAACAGTATTCGTACAATTGAAAAACTGCAGAAGTCTACGACCATAACCCAATTGCCCATTGAAGCCTATGAAAGGCTCAGGAAGTAAGCAAAACCTCGTCAGTGTCATAGGGCACAAAGACGCGGTAGAGATAGTGCGGTAGGTTGAGGAGCACGAATGAGGAGGTGAGAGCCAGTAGCGTCTTCGTGATTCGCAGGTCTTGCGGCCTTCAAAACCCTTCTATCTCCCGCCTCTCCAAGTGGAGACAAGAAAGAAGCACCGCAGCTCTCCCTTGGAGCGAACGCGAATGCGGCGGGTGGCGCCGGCGGGTCCGGAGACGGAGAGCGTCGTCCCCATCGTCCCCGTCTCCCCCGTCGCCTCCGTTCCCGTCCCCAGCGAGCCTGTCAATCGGCTCCAGCTTTACTGCCAATCAATCATTAGTGGCAGTCAAGTTAGTAGAGGGTCAGTCAAGCCTGAGTTTGCAGCATTTTTGTGGAGCTGGAGTTTCTGAAGGGGCAGGGCTAATGGCTAGGAACAGAGTGCCAAGCGGGAGAGGGTGGCTGGGATTGGAAGCAGGGTGGTCTGGTGTTCTCCTTCTGGCCTTCACAGGGCATTCAGACACTTTGCAGCAGCGCGCATTCAGGGGTGTGAGGTGCGGATGTGTGAGCTGAGCTCTTACCGTAAGTTTGCAGTCTTGTGATCACTCCAGAATAGGCTCCGGATAAAGGGGGAGGGACGGGGAGGGGGTTTGGAGGTGAGAAGGCAACCTCTGCCGTAGCTGTGAATGGCCGTCGTCTCCTGCGCCCCCTCCCGTCTGTCGGCAGCGAAGCTCACTCGCTGCTGCTCTAAAATGCAGCAAGGCTTCCTTAGTATATCTTTCATGAGCAGTGCATTCGGAACACATTGTAAACTTTTTAACTTTTCTGGGTGTATGTGGTTTACAATTGCTGAAAAATTTGAAACAATTCAGAAAAACCTTACCTAAACAAATGTTCAATTTTTCTTTAATTTTCATTTAAAAATGACACCTTCAACATTTGTGACAAAGATGCTGAATTCAGAATCGCCAAATTTATCGCCGAACATTTACATTATCGAAACGGGGAGTTAATTCGAATGCTTGAAACTCGTTCTACGATATAATTCCCATTAATCCGACCAACAATTTTAAGTTTCTTTTCGGTGGCTTGTCTGCAATATTAAATCATAGAAAATGCCTTTAAAATTGTCTCAATGCTTGACAATAATTTTTTCTGTTCCAAAACCAAATTATTGCCATATTTTATCAACATTTTAAACTTGAAATGTTACCACCAAAAAGCTGTTGTTATTTGCGCCTGTAGTAAAATCTTACATCGTCCGTAGCATAGCCATTTTCGAAGCGCTCAAAAAAGGGCTTTTAAAAAAAATAATATAAAAAAATAAGTTTACATCAAGTAATTAATGCGCCCTTGAAGGTTGTACTAGCCTGGAGGAGACTGATTGGTGGGCGAAAGTTCGGAAAGTGGGTGTCCATTGGTGGCGTTTGGTAGGGTGGAAGATGAGGTGCGTTTGGTTGTGATGGTGCCAATGTTGGGCGAGAAGGTCACCGACAGCGATGACGGCACTTCACGGTCACGCAACTGGCAACGAAATTCAGATCATCCAAGGACTGGCGGGAAGGCCAAGTTTACTATGATGCGACCCACGACGAGGAAGTTGGCGATGAGAACCACGAGGGAGGGCAGAACAATGGAGTACACGGCTTCCGCCTGGCTCAGTGCTTCCCAGGCTTCCTGCGCACTTCAAAAAAACATTTATTCATTGAAGAGTTCCATTTATTCACAGATATTCTGTGCTGCAATTATTTCAATGCCTAAATAATTGACATGGCCTTCCAATAGAACAATTTATCTGTTCATTTCAAAATAAATTTCAATTTTATGTTCTGCCTAGATCTTAAGGCTAGTGGTAACCTTTCCATGATGCCGCAGCCTTCACGGTCGGACACCTCGGCAATGACAAGGATCCAAATGTGCAGCACAACCGATACACCTGAAAAGAGAATAACTGGACTCTGCTTGTGTCTGGGAAGGCTGGGAAGGTGGCGTACAGAGAATGAAGGCTGCCACTTGACGGTGTATATGTCGGCTCTGGAGGTAGAGGCGTCGTCGCTCCGCGGGCCAGTAGACGATGACGAAGCTGAAAGGGGATGGAAAGGGTGGGGTGGAGGAGTAAGGAGGAGAGGAGGAATAAAGGATGCTGAACCGATCGATGCTGACGGCGACGATGAACCAAATGCAGGCAAAGTCGGAGGCGGAGCCGATGAAGGTGATCACTTTGCAGCCGAAGTTGTGGTTCCCGTACACCATGAAGTGGTCTGTGTATGCAGGGTTGGGGGCTTCATATGGGGGGTTCGGTGAGAAAGAGGGGTAGGACTGGGAAAGACGGTGTCGAGCCAAACGAGGACGAGGGAGGCGAGGAAAAGAGAGGAGGAGCCCGCCAGACAGGCCAAAAACGGCATCGACGGTAGTCTTCTTAGTGAACTGTGAGTCTGGAGAAGAATATCGGTTTACATGTTTTTTTGGAAAATATAATCTGGGATTGCTAGTTTGACCTGTAAAAGAAGGATGCCCATGCCATTGCCCAAAAGACCGAGTCCACAGATGGTGGGAATTTCGATGTGGTAGACTGCTCGAAGAATGAAGTCTCGCCATGTGTTTATTTCCGAGTCGTTGCTGAAGTTCATTGTGTTGAGTTTGGAATGTCTGCAGATTTTGATGATTATTTACTAATTGCTTTGAGGAATGTGACCCCGCGAAGGTTTCTTTTGAGACCTTGTTAAAAAAGGAAAAGAAGGGTTGGGCCAAAACAATCCAGGGTTTGGAGCAAAACAATTCAAGCAGAAACGGAGATGCTTGTTTTTCGTCTAGATTCAGCCAATCAGAGAACGGATCATTAGAAGAGAATCAACTTCCAAATCGCCCTCATTTGTTCAACACAAGCTATTCCTCTTAATTCAGCTAACTTTCAGTGAGATTGAAATAACGCTAGATCTGAGTTAAACTTTGTCTTGGTAGAGTTACTCAGTGAAACCAAATATAAAAATAAGCAGAGTTTGAAAAGCCCAGTATACGCTTGAGCAGCCAATGCTCCTAGCCTAATCCATTGTTCATCCATGCATAATGTGATTTGACTTGTTCCTTGGATTTAAAACAATTTTTGCAAGCAAAATGAGCCGTCATCATCTCTCGACCAGTGACTGGCTCCAGTCTCGGCTGAGGAAATCAATCTCCGCACCCTCTCCAATCAATATGGACCCCCCTCATTTCCTTCACACCCAGCTTTGAGGACCGGAAACAAAGTGCTCAGACAGTTCAGAAAAACGACTGAAAGACGCTCCTTCATACGCTCAGCTATGAAAACCTTACACTTCAAAGATGAAGCGACCAAAAGAGACGTCAGAGGAAGAGAGGCAGCAGTGAGTGGCACTTTTAGCACAGAGTCATTGAAGCGTTGCCAGTTTCCACCACAAACACGTCCCCCACCCCCTATCCCCCGCGTTTCCACGCCACTTTGACTGGGATTGGTGAAGGGGATGGATGGATACCCCCGCTTCCCTCCGACCTACTCTCACCCAGCCCTGCATATGAACGGAAAGGACTGAAAGGGCATCAGCCGGCATATTACAGTCTTTTTCAGGAGAGCAGTAAAAAAGCAATCAAGCTGGAGGCCCTGCAGGTGACAGAGACTGCAGCAGGGTCTCCTGGGACGCGAGGGGTCCGCTAATCCTGGCAATATGAGGAAGCGGGTGAGGGCTTTCAGGAAATTGTGGCTTAGTTTTGAGCTGGCAAAAGAAACTGAGAACCTGAAAAGAGGCTCTTGTTCACCGGCACAGCTGTTGCTGTTTCATAAGCCCATTCCGCTTTGTGTCTTCTTCGCCTACTTTGTTCACCTGTCCTTCAATTTTTATGCACCATTTTCGCCTAACGTGCACCTCCAGCCGTATACCAGCCGTTCCCATGACAGCACGTGCCGTCATAGATTTGGATCAGTCGGCAAGCATTCAATTGCCACTCATGCCAACTTTCCCATCAATTTCATTTCATGAAAACCTGGAAGAAGGGGCTTAAAAATGCAGCTATGCTCCATCAGTGCTGATGAAGGATGATGAGATTAGGCCAAAGCTGCTCGGGGACAAGAGCAGAGAGAGTTCCACAGAAGGCGCATAAAGCCCTAGCAGCAGGGGCAGGCTCACAGTCAGCTTTATGGCTACGGGGAGGAGGCTCTTAAATCTGCTCTCAATGCATTCATACTGCCCTAATTACCCCCCACCAACCCCGTTTTCATAGCCTCGCTTAGGGCCTTCATTTGCTCAGCATGACAAGAACTGCCGCCAACGTTTGTTTTCATATCCCCACTGCGGGACAAGAAACGCTGCTGCTCTGACGGCAGCGCCTGCTAATGAAGGGAGGATAGGTGGAAAGAAGGATAGCTGCTAGCAAAAGGGTGGATGGGCAATTGGAGCGACGGGGCAAAAAGCGGGACTGCAATTTGCCCAGTCCCTGCAGCACTCGAGGCTGAGAGTGAAAGAAGTGGGCGGGTGGCCATATAAAAGGCTCCCAGAGGCACTAGGGGGAAAGCTTGCGCACATTCAGATAGGACTATAACGCACTTTTTAAAAGAAGCATTAATGGCATACGCAATCCATGAGTGGTCGTCTGTGTGTCTCTAGCTTTGCCAGGGGCCCACTGATCTGGGTCAAATGGGATTTGGGCAATGGAGGGTGAAGGGGTGGCACTAATAGCATGAAGTGTGCGGTTAGGGTGATGAGGGGGCTAGTCTGTGCGACGGCAGTAGAGGACGGGAGGCTAGAGGCCAACCAGAGAGCAAGGGAGGGCGGCAGATGTGGTTAGTCTGTGTGTGTGTGTGGGAGGGGAGAGGCGGGGAAGCGAAACGAATGCAATTATTTGCCGCCCCTCTTCCAATGCATCTCCGCGCCTAGGGGCTTGAAAACGCGCTGGATTTTTATCCATCGCCTCCATTCCAGCATTGCGTTCAGTGAATTAATCAACGTGGGGCCCAGGCATTTGTTTTTCATAATTACGCGATATCAGCACACGATACCAGCACAAAACTTGGAGAAGGGTTTGAAATATATGAAGGAAAGACATGATTGCAGTTAGTTGGGAAAAATTTGTTTTTGACCGCGGAGCGGCCCGAACGGCCGCTCCGCGGTCTATAGAGGTTACTCAACTTTTGTCCTCATATATATATATGTATATATATATATATATATATATATAGGTATCTGGAAGTGCTGGGCACGGGCGAATTCTCAACGGATCTGGACATACTTTTTTTTTCTTAAAGCTATAATGTGCCGCTTGGATCCTGGGGGGGTGGAGCTGGTGCCGGACAATTAGAAACATTATTTTCCTGAGTAGGAAAAAGTTTTTCCCGAAAATTACCAATTTCCTCTGTAGCATCTGAACGGCTGAGAATTGCACACAAGACTTGAGTTTTTTTGTTCACAAGTCGTAGATAGCGGTTCCAAATCTGTGCTTACTTTTGAAAATGGTTGAGAAACCACAGACTTACCCTCTTGAGTGACAAACTTTCACACAATGCAATAGCATCAATAATCAGTAACAGATGAACGGCTGAGATTTGAACAGAAGACCTGAGTTTTTTTGTTCACAAGTCGTAGATAGCGGTTCCAAATCTGTGCTTACTTTTGAAAATGGTTGAGAAACCACAGACTTACCCTCTTGAGTGACAAACTTTCATGCACTGCAATAGCATCAATAATCAGTAACAGATGAACGGCTGAGATTTGAAAAGAAGACTTGAGTTTTTTTGTTCACAAGTCGTATATAGCGGTTCCAAATCTGTGCTTACTTTTGAAAATGGTTGAGAAACCACATACTTTTTCTTTTGAGATGCAATGTTCACCCTCACAGCAAAAATTTTCCTTAAAATTAGCATATTGCTACTTGTGAAGGTGCAAGCGCTCCGCGGTCACCTATTGCGCTTTGCGCCATATACTTGTTTGAAGGTGCAAAAAACGAACTGAGCTAAAGAAATTTATATTCACATGCAGATATTTTGAGGTTGAAGATTAAACAAAACAATGCACCGAAACCGAAAAGGGAAAATAACCCACCAAAAGTAAGGCTGAAAAAGCGAATGCATTCAAATGAAGGCATTTCGTCTTTTAGTGTCGAGGTCACCCCCACAGAAGAAGGCAAAATGCAGCATATCAATGCATTGAGCACTAGTTATGAGCAAGAACAGCTCCATTTGTTTTCCTAACTTCTAGCTAAGACGGATATTAACGATCCTTTTTCAGCTCCCTACGCATAATTCTCATAAATTGGCCTAAGCTAAAGCCGAAAAACTGTTTCGAATAGCAACAAGTCAGCCACTACTGCTGCTCACACCTAAAAGTTGCGCCTCTGCCCGCGAGCCTGCCAGCTCTGGAGGAATAAGCAACATTGAGATGCAAGACGTAGGAAAGGAAAGGAGTTGAGGAGGCGGAAGGAAGTAGGACAAAGGCGCTCGTCCCAGGAGACCGCTCAAAGACGCCGCCAGCTGCGAAAGCGCTTCATCGCCCCTTTCCCGCAGCCTCCTACTCTATCCCCTGCTTTCCCTTCCATTACCACCATTATGTCCTCTTTTTAGCTTCCTTTCCTCGCGGCGCTGAAGCAGGACATGATCTGCTCCAATACAAGCTTTCTTGTCTCCACCAAGGGCAATTAAAGAACGCAATGGATTGAGTTCTGTCAGGCGTAAGTCTCATCCACACATATATGGGCACCACATAGGATAAAAGTCAAAAAACGTGTATCAAAATGGTTAAAAAAATAGCAAAGAAATTTTGAGAAAAACGCTGTCCGTTATTAGTTTGCGATTAGGCCAATCCCCCGGTGCGTTTAAAAAATTGAACCAGCTACCACTATCTGTGTGCCCATTTTTGCCTTTTATGCCATATGCTCGCTCACCACTTTTACTAAATATCTCTCAGATTATCTACATATTCGAATCCGTAACTTCAAATCCGTTTCCATTTAAATAATTCTATCTGCAAATTATCTGAACGATTGATATTGAGCAAAGGTGCCGTGTGGCGCTTATAATTTTGACCACTTTGAGCAAAATTTATTTACGCAAAAATGTCATAGATGGAAAATAAATACGAAATCATAAGCTGGTGGAATGTAAATATGGGAGGGATGCGCGCAGAATAGAAATCAATTCGCGCATATTTCAGTTAAAGGCGCAGTTAAAGCTACCCCATGCGAGGCCCTCCTTTCGCAACATCAGACCCCGCAGTAGAAGGTGGTGAAACTCGCGCTCACAGCCGCTCTCCAAAGCGCGGCAGGGACCCGTTCAGAGCGGTGGTTATGGAGCACTGCGATGCCGGCCCTTGGCCCAGAGCCTATACTGGTTCGTCTCCTCCTCAATTCTCGATTGTGTATTTCATGGAAATCTTATGAATACGGAAGAAAAGGGGTAGGATGAGATGCTGAAAATGAGCGCTTTTCAGAGGAAGAAGAGGCAGCCCTGCGGGAGGTGGAAGAGTCCTCCACGGCCAGCTACATTTCGGCCGGGCGAACCCTCACCGAGCAGCCATCCACCATCTCCTTCTACCCATCCAGCTATCACACCGCTCACAATGTACTCCGTTTCCCAGTCTCAGCCCAGCCTCCCCAGTCCAGAGGTGGGAGCACAGGTGGAGGAGGAGGAGTACGAGGACGAGGAGGCCTACTTCCACGACCCCTTGGAGTACGTGCTGGGCTGCAACGAGGTCTACGTGGGCAACGTCACCCAGGTCATCAACTCCGTCCAGAGCGCCATCGCCACCGTCCGCAATCAGATGGTGCCTTTCCCCTCTAAGCCCCTCCTGGAGCAGCCCTAATATGGAGTGTGCAGAAACCGCGAGAGGCAGCCCAGCTGGTGGACCTGGGGGAGAAGGCGGCCAAGAAGGCCAGTCACAAGGTCCCCGCCCAGCTCTACATCTACCCATACTTCAAGGCACTTTCTGCTTTTCTACAAGATCCATCTGGATAGGCGGATTTGAGGACTCCCGCGGGATGTCAGCGCCGCTGAACACGGACGCGGAGAACAAAAAGGCCACCCGGGAGTTCGATGCCTTGGTGCAGCCGCGCAAGAAATGTACAGCCACATTTCATCATCTCTTTGCCCCAAGCGGAGCTCTGTGGCCTTGCCGACAGGGTCCGGGAAGGAGGAGGCGTTGCTGGTGGAGGCCGTCCAGGAAGAGGTGGCCAGCATCACCACTCGTCAGGCTCGACTCCGGTCCTCTCATTCATCTGCCCTGTCCAGCCCTCTCCCTCTGAGAGCCAATGGATGATTTAAAGGCTGGAGCTGGAGCGGGCCAGGATGGAGAAGGCGGTGCGGGAGCTGGAGATGGGTCTGAAGGAGCAGTGCGAGGAGCGCATTGAGCAGCTCAAGAGCACCATGGCCGCTGCCCAGTCCCACCTCTCAAACACCCCTAACCTTTTCCAGCCTCAACCCCTCAACTGCCCCCTCAGGTCCAGCTCCGCCGAAGCCCTGGACCACTTTCTGGAGCACGAGAAAATCGACTGGCTCGCCATCGCCAACAAAACTGTTCCAACCACTCCCCCTGTCTCCCTAGAAAGCCCTCAACCAATGAAAGCATTGCAGTTCAAAGGCTCTCGCGAGGCGAAGGAGTGCCGGGAGTACTGGGCCAACGAGCTCCAGCCGCGCCGACGCAGCCCCGCGGACTGGTCCGACACGGAGAGCAAATCCCTCGTCGCACTCGCCCAGGCCCAGGAATGTCCCGACTGGCAGGCTATCGCCCAGCAACTCGGCACCGGACGCTCCGCTTGGCAGGTCTGGCCTCCTAGAGGGATTGAAAAGGAAGTGGAAGCAGAAGATGGTTGGCAGGTGTTCGAGATGTACCAGTGGAAGCTGAACGAGGCCATGGTGAATCGGGAGTGGACGAAGGAGGAGGACGAGCAGCTCATGAACATCGTGGAGCGACTGCGGGTCGGCGACTTTGTGGACTGGGATCAGGTTGAAGCTTTGAGGGGACAGCGATTGAGGAAAGGCGACGGAAACCAAACTGCACAGGTGGCCTACGCGATGAACGGGCGGACGCGGGAGCAGGTGCAGAAGCGCTACACGCGGGCCCTGGACGTGGAGCTGGTGCGAGGGCGGTGGACGGAGGACGAGGATCTCCTCCTCATCGTCGCCATCGGACGCTTCGGGCCCAAGGACTGGTCCAAAATCGCTCATTTGGTACACATCTTCTGCACACTCCTCTTTCGGCCAGTGCTGATGATGTATGGCCAGGTGCCGGGACGGACGGACTCGCAGTGCCGGGAGCGGTGGCTGTCCTTCCTGACGGACGAGGTGGAGTACGGGCCGTGGAGTAGAGAGGAGGACGACATCCTCATGGCCACCACCAAGCTCATCGGCCGCGGCGCCTGGTCCCGCATCGCCAAGCTCCTGCCCGGCCGCACCCCCAGCATGGTCAAGATGCGCTTCCTGCGACTGGAGAACCTTCGGGTGAGCTTTTCTCTGGGCAACAGATAGTCCATTTCAATAGCTCAATCTACTCAAAGACTGAGCAGAAAGAAAGTTGATTTGGCAGGAGCGGATGGAAGAGGCAATCGCGGAAGCGAAGGCTAGGGGCGAGGAAGACGTTACACTGGAAGAGCTGGAAACCTCCGTCATCGAGCCTCACATCCAGGGTCTAGAGGAGCGACAGCGGAAGCTCATGGAGCGCAAAGAGCGGGTCAAACACTCCCTTCTCCTGCCTTCAAGGCTTGCTCAAGGCCTCTTGAGTTGCAGCTGAAGCTCAAGTACAAGGAGGTGGCGGATCGGGAGTGGGCCGATCTGATGGCGGACATCGAGCGACAGAGCAGCTTCTCCCGCGAAGACGAGCTGGAGGCCAACCTCAACCAGCTCCCCATGCCCCTCCGCGCCAAGGTCCGCGCCAAGCTCGTCCGCATCCACCATCGCCACCAGTTCCCTCCCTCCTCCCTCCCCAATCCTCCCCAATCCTCCCCTCACTCGCAGGGAGAGCCCGGGGGAGGCTGGCGGTAAGCTGCGCAGCAAGGCCATCCTGGAGGCCGCCGGCGTGGAGGTGAAGAAGGAGCGTAGCCGGAAGCGGAAGTCGACGCCGGTGGCTCCGCCGACGGTGTTGGTGAGCAGCGCGAAGGAGGCGGCGGAGCGGAACACGCTGATGCGGAGCCTGAAGCGCTCCGTGGGCGTCATCGAGGCGCACGAGGCCAAGGCCCGACGGCGGGAGGCGGAGAAGGAGGTCTACGAGCGCCATGTGAAGCTCTACTGCGAGCGACTGCGCTCCGGGAAGCCCCTGCCCCCTTCCATTGCCTCCACGCAGTGCTACAAGGTTCCCGCCCTATGCTTGTGCACTAAGAACTGAGGCATCCTAAAGCTTTCGACTCACAATACCCCGGCTGAAAAGCTGCTGCTGAAAGTAGGCTGGCAAATTTAAAATGGTCGAAATTCACTCACAGCTTGGGCAGAATGAAAAGTGTATTGGAGACGCTGAAATCCGCGGAGGGCTCCATGCGAGAGTCCTGCGAAGCGCTGCCGATGGCCAGCTCCGTGGCTGCCGGGCTGCAGCGTGGCCAGCCGAGTCCCTCCAAGCCGCTGGACTACCTCGGCACCCATGCTGCCCAGCTCATCCGTCGCTCCACCGAATACGCCACCCTCAAGGTCCTCTCCTCCCCTAGCCCCAACTTACAGACCTTTCTGGAGAGGAGACTTTTGAAGGGCGTCGTAGGAAGTGTGGCACGGCTGCCGCAAGCGCTAGGCGAATTGGATCCTCCCAGACCGGGACTCAAAGATGCCAAAAAGGTTATTTTCTGCCATTCCTGTATTTTTATCAGCATCTAAATGTTGGCTTTCAGGAAGCTGCAGCTCAGAGCCCTGCCTAATGCCAAAAGAATCCAGTCATTCCGATTTTCAAGACTTTTATAAATGAAATCTCTTGGTTTTTGTAAGAATGTCATTGTTGCACACTAAGAGTCGTCTTTAGCCATCATTGTGCGATTCTCGCCCAGTCAATGCAAACCTATTCCGCTACATTTGGTTGCTCAGTTGAGTCCGTTTCTTCGCCTTCCAGTTGCCTTTTTGTGAAGATTAGCTGCGGAATAGCTCCATAATGTCTCTCTTTTGGAAAAGCTAGCACCCGCATAATCGCATCGCATGGAAGGCATGGCCTCATCCAAGCCAGCATCAGCAAAAGCCGCAGGTCTTCTGACACAGGTTCCCAATATAATCCAGATTGCTGCAGAACCTGACAAGCCAGAAAAGTTTAGTTGAGTGAAGTTTAGTGAAGCATGGGGGAGGAGTGATGATACCTGGACCAGAACTTGCAGTTGACCTCCTCGTCGTAGCAGGGCTCGGCTGAGATTTGCTGGGCAGCTGCCGGCTGACCCCCGCTGCAGCGATGCCCACATTCACTGCGACACTCGTAGCACATGTAGTCCCTGTAGGTCTCTTTCTGTGAGTATGACAAATGGGGGAACGGCTCTGGGCTTTGGAACGGATTGCTCTCGCACTGGGCGTCCGCCACCCAGATGTTGCAGAAGATGCGGAGGTCCAGCGCATTTCCTGCGGCAAAATGCTTTTTTCGCTTTATTCCAATGCCCCACAGGGATGGATAGGTACCCTGAGCATCGGTGTGGACGGGGGCTGCAGTGGAGGGCGGAGTTGTAGGCGCTGGAGTTGTTGAGGTTGTCCAAGCCGCTGTCGGGGTGGTTGCGAAAATGGTGCGCAGTATGTCGTCCGCACTTTTGTGCCCTATTTGTTTCCCTGAGCAAAGGCGCCGAAATTGCCAATTTGGCCGGGCATTCTGGGCAAAGGGGAGGCGAACGCGAGAAGAAGGAATGGGAGTGTTTTTGCGGCTGGCGAGTGGAAGGGGCAGCTGTGGCCGTGGTCGCCCGCAGACCGCCGAACCCATCGCAGATCCTAAAAAACTGGTCCCTCATTTGCTTTTTCAGGCCCACTGAGGGGTGTCAATTGCTCCATTCGGGCGATCTATGAAAGGGTGGAGAGGTGTGAACTGATGGAAACTGCGTCTGGGGAAGCCGGGTCTCTCGGTGCAGTAGGCCAGGTTGGCGAGCATGTCCAGACTCAAGCCGCCACAGTCGGCGCACACCT
Source organism: Ptycholaimellus sp. GST1_10 (assembly GCA_030248095.1). NCBI lineage: Eukaryota > Metazoa > Nematoda > Chromadorea > Chromadorida > Chromadoridae > Ptycholaimellus > Ptycholaimellus sp. GST1_10. The sequence continues at coordinate 15,825 of JASANA010011263.1, forward strand.
TCTCCATCGTCTCGCAGCCCTCGTTGCCGCAGCGGAACAGGCCGTAGGCATTGGCTCGTTCAAACTGGGAACGGGGGGCTTTGACTGAGGAGGGGTAAAAGAGGGACTGGGGGGGACGCTGGTATGGAAATCGTCGCAGAGGGTGTAGACGTTGTCGGGGTTGAGGAAGGTGAGGACGCAGGGCTTGTGGTTGTAGTCGGTGTTGAAGTGGGCCACGACGCACATGTCGCTGCGCTCGCAGAAGGCGAAGCACTCCGACCGACCCACATTCCCCAGCAGCTCAAGCAGTCAGGCATGGCGCTGATTTGATGGAACAGGCTCAACGTCACATTGTTTCACAATAGTGGTTCATCTTCATCAACATCATCTTTCCCCCGAAAAGCGAGGTCGGCCGTGGAACTGAGGGCTGTCCTAATATTACTAATCCCATGGGACAGGACAGTCAAAATTGGGTCCAGTCCTAATAATACTTAAATCCCATGGGATCCCCTTGGGATTGTCCCATCCGCAGGGGACAGGATTTGGTGGGTCCACTCCTAATATTACTTATTGTTCTCTGTCCCCTGTCCCATGCCACAGACACCCTCCACTCCTAATATTACTTAAATTCCATGGGATATCCCCTGATTTTCGAGGGACAACCACAGACAGGGTGGGGGGGTGTCTGTGAATGAGGGGACAGGAATGGAAAAAGATGGAAATTGGTCTAGTTCTCATTGAGAATTTGATTTACAACTAATTTTGTTGAGTTTAGAAAGAGTTATGGCAAAGTATTTTCAGTATTTGTAAGGTTGTTGTTCAGTATTTTTCTTCAACTGATCCCTTGTCCTGTCCCTTGTCCCTTGTTCCAAGCTAGTCCTTAGGTCCACTCCTATTTTTTGTCTTCTGATCCCATGGGATAACAGCATTAATATTAGGACTGAAAAAGCAATCCTATCCCCAAAAGAAGGGATGGGATCCCTTAATATTAGGACAGCCCTCTGGTTTCTGACACCGCAATATGAATATGTGGTTCTATCTAACAAGATGAACGAAATTTTTAAGATCATAATTGAAGGTTATTTGCCAAGGTCTATTGCAAAGAGTGCAGACTAGATAGATTGAAAAGCTAAATGGTCCATGCTAAATGCTAAATGCAAATGCTAAATGCTAAATGGCTAAATAATTAACAAAATTCTGGCACATTTCGCAAAAAAATTGAAAATTCTTGCGTCGCATTGATATCCACTAGCCAAACAGAAAATTCAGATTTAAAAGAAGGGACAAGGTTCATCTAATTGCATATCTCAAAATAGTTTGTCTATAGGTGGTAGTGATATTGATAGAAAGTTGGATGGCTGGTACCTCGTGTATTCCAATGATGAGCGGAAAACGGCGCTGCTCTATGTAGTGTCGGTTAGACGCCACTCCCGCCGGGCAGGAAAAGCTTCCTGCCACCCAACATCTTCTTCCTTTCCCTCCATCACATTCTCAGCAAAGACAAACCCGCAGAAACTGAAGGCACAAGGATGGCAGCGAGCAGAAGTAAGGCCTCCATTCTTGCAGCACTTCCATGGGCCCGGGCAGTCATCAGGAAAGGGACTGGGCGGGTGGCATGAGTGGCTGGCTGTGGAAAAAAGGACGAGTTTGCCTGGGCAGTCCGCAGCCTTCCATGCAAGGCTGGTTAAGCCTCCGAGTAGATGGGGGGGGGGAGGAGTATGGGTAGGGAGGTGTGATGTGTGAAGGGCGAGGTGTATTCCTAAATAAGACGAGGCGAGGGTGAGTGCGAAAGATATGCGCGCCCAGGGTTTCCAGTTTCCAGCACCAGTCGCACTTCTCTCATCTACTTCTCAATCCACCCCTTTCCACCCCTCACCAACCCTCTGCCTTTCGCTCTCCTTCCCAGGCGCGCCCCCTAACTTCAAGTATCGTCTCCCCCTTGCAACAACACTCCAAGATCAGGAGAGGCGGGAGCAGAGGGAGAGAAAGGGCAATAAAAGGGCGAGTTTCTGCCAGCAAGCTCCTCTTGTCAGCTGTGACAGTTGCTGATGACGGCGGGCAGACGAAGGGGCTGCGGGGGAGGGCAGACCTGTTCAGCCAAGAAGCGATTAGACCTCTGCGCGCCAAGGCGGCGCCTATTCACGCTTCCGTTTCTGCATTCCTAGCAGTGCTCTCTCTCTGTGCCTCTTCTTGCACCGGAATCGCATCGCAACTGCGCCCCCCCCCCTTTCGCCCTCACGCCTCAAAAACTTGTCCACCTTTCTCTTTCTTAGGCGCTGCAGATTGATTGCTCTTCCTCTAGGCCCCACTACTAGCGGAATCAGGCCATACACCTACGCAGAATGACTATATCTTTGCAATGAGAAGGGGGATGGGAGGCCGAGGGACGAGACTCCTTAGGCGTTGAGGGCATCCACTATGTCTCCCTCCATTGCCTGCAGTTGGGGGGCAGTTGATGCTTGCTGGAATTGGGGCAGGGGCATGTTTGAACCAGAGGAGAGGTGGCGGGAGCATAGCGGGCTACCACCTGACCCTGGCGATTGACCAGGAACTTGGCGAAATTCCAGAGGATGTCCCTGGGCAAGAGCAAAGGCTATCCCCTTCCCTGCATTCTGACAGGAGCAACCGGTTGCCCCAGGGGCCGCTGCGAGAGTCCTTGAGGAAGGCAAAGAGGGGGTGCTCTGAAGCCCCGTTCACCTCCAGCTTCTCGTAGAGGTCGAACTGGACCCCGCGGCGCTCGGCAAACTTCTTGATGGTCACCTCGTTGTCGTACTCCTTACAAGAATAGGCTTTGGTTTGGAGGCGGGGTAAAAGTTGTTGCAGGTGATTAGAAAAAGGAACCTGGTGGAAGGTGTTGCAGGGGAAGGCGGCAATTTCGAGCCCGTCGCCGTTGTAGCGTTTGTAGAGCTTGTTGAGGCCGTTGTAGTTCATGAGGGTGAGGCCGCAGTGGGAGGCCACGTTCACCAGCAGCACCACTTTCCCCCTGCGGGTTTGCATGCAGTCTGCATTCAGTTGGTGGCCTTGGCGGAATATGAAGAACTGATATTTGTCCAGGGACACAGGGTATCCATCGATATCGTTGACGCTGAAGTCATAGAACCTCCCGGCCTGCCCCAGCACACCACACACCAACCCCACCTACACACCTCTCCTGCTCAGACCACCTTCCCCAACGCCAGGCAAAGGCACCAGGACGACAGAGGAGAGCATCTTGATATTCGGCGTGAGCAGAAGTGTGCTGAGGGCAGAGTCAGGCAAGGAGAGAGAAGAGGAGAGAATGAAGTCGACTGAAATGCTGCTCTGTCCAGGGGAGTGGAACCGGAATGGGGCATCACTTCGTGGGCTGCTTCTGGGCTGCAAATTGCAGCCGGCATTGTCCAGCTGGGGGGACCTGAAAAGGTAGGCCAAGGCAAAGGCCGGGGCTAATGCTGTAATTGCTGCCTGCACTGCCTTTTGCTGCGGCGCCTTGTTCAGCATTTTTTTACTTTTGCTGCTCAGTCCCCAGACGATTGGGAAAAGTGGTGGGACTTTGGCTGGGATTTTTTGTGGCGTCTTTGAAGTTTGCAAATGCAATTAAGACACGGCATAGAAACGCGCCCTTTTCATTGCCTTACAACGGTGCAAAATCTGCGCAAAAACAGTGAATACGTTCCGATACATTCAGCACGTGCACCAGCAATGCAGTGCATTAAAATGTGCAATTTTCTCCTTCCCCATGAGTTTTGTTTCTGAAAAAGTTACTTCGCTAGTCAAAACCTGTTATCATGCTACTGTTTTGGCCTTTTATTCTGTTCCAATCGATATTTAGAATCTAGCCGAAGCCTTCAGGCCTGTATTTAACAGCCAGAAAATATTGTCTTAGCTCAAGTTGGCTCTAAATTCAACCACAAAAATGGACCAAAGGTAGAAAAGCTTGAAATGAGCTGAAGACAGGCAGCATGCTTGCTTGCCTAGTCCTACTGGGCCTGGTGGGTTCCTCGATGGCAATCGGGGGCCAGTGCCTAAGTCGTCCGCCGTCTTCCCCCGCCAGCCTTCTCTGTCGAATGTGCGGCCACAGCATCGTTCAGGAGGCCGCTTTGAGTCACATTAGGTCCTTCCCTCTATTCCTTTCCTTCCTCCTAGACAACTTTGTGATCTGTTCAAGGAGCGCATTGGCCCTGCAGTCCTGGAATGAGACGATCCTTGGCCGCCCAGAAATGACTGTCCAACTTTTCCGAAATCCCCAAAGTCAGGCTCTCCATTCGGCTCCCCCTTTTTGCTCTTTATTTCCACTTCAATTGCAGACGAAGAGTTCGAAGTGATCACAGCCAGAAAGGCGGACGTAGTGCAATCGGGAAAGGTTTGAGAAGAGCAAAAGTCGGTGAAGCAGTTGAAGAGTGTGTCATTGCGACAGGCGGTGACGGCGAACTCCTGGTTCCCGGGCTACGCGTGGACGGTGACAGGGTGTCCGAAGTGCGGCCAGCACATGGGCTGGCACTTCTCCGCCTCCATCCTCAACGCAGCCACTGGGGAGCTGAAGCAGGAACACTTTGAAGCCCTCATCCTCCACCACCTGCACTCTGACGATTTCTCCGACTCCCTTACGCTCTTGCCGAAGATTGGGCCCGCATAGTTTGCCTTGCCTTCGCTGTTCGCCACAGATTCGCCACGCCTTAACTTGCGCATAAATAAGAGATGTATATGATTTGAATGGCTGCCTTTATGAAGTTGTGCATTTTGTGCCTCCAATGCAGTGTGCCTTAAGCCAAATGAAGGATTTATTATTCAATCGTGCTTGGGTGGTAAAGAGACAAATATGCACAGAAGCTCCATTCACAGCAGGGCTGAAGGAAGCACGTGATCAGCTGCTGTGTTTGCTCAAGGCTCCTTGTAGGCGTAAACAATGAACCAATGCGCTAGCTTAGGAAGCTAGCTCCGAACCCGGCCCCTCAAAGCGGCCAGCACAATGCTACAGGGGACAGAGGAGGCTCCACTTATAGCTACTCTACCCGGTGTTCATACCAGAAAAGGTTCCCAATTTTCGATCGGCAAGAAAGGAAAGGGTGTAAGCTGAAGGCAGGGGCTTGGGATGGCGGCATGGAGTGACACTGCTGGGCTTCGCTGGCTTCATGATCCTCTACATCCTTCGCGTCAACTTGAGCGTAGGCCTTGTGGCCATGCTCAACCACACCGCCATCGCCAAGGAGGAACTCCTCTTCACCGACCCCAACGACCCAAGCTGCCCCTACACTCCATCCTCTAACACCACCAGGCCACCCAAGGTCAACTACGACTTCCAAGTAATGAGGTCTAAAATCAATATTTTGTTGTGTACTTGAGGAGGGCCCGTTTGACTGGGACGAGGACACACAGGGCCTCATCCTCGGCGCCTTCTTCTATGGCTACATCATTACCCAAATCCCCGGCGGCTGGCTGGCTCAGCGCTACGGGGGTTTCACCTCCTTTGATTCCCTAAAGAAAAGCTGAGACAAAAGTTGGATGGACTGACAGCAAAGTGGGTGTTCGGTCTGGGTACGCTGTGGACGGCGCTGCTGACGCTGGCAACGCCGACGGCAGCCTTCTGGGGCGTCGAGTACTTCGTGGCGCTGCGGGTGATGGAGGGCTTGGGCGAGGGCGTCACCTTCCCTGCCATGAATGCTCTCTTCTCCCGCTGGGCTCCCCCTTCCGAACGCAGTCGTCTGCCTGCCTTCACCTACTCCGGTTAATCGAACTTCTTTTTTCCTTCCTGCTTGATGACTTTGTTGTCTGAAAAAGTAGGAAAGTAGGTAAAAAGTAAAAAGAAAATAAAAATTTGCTGCAGGGACGTATATAGGGACGGTGCTCTCATTCGCGGTCTCTGGCTACATGTGCGAGTCGGAGTTTTTGGGTGGTTGGCCAAGCGTCTTCTACGTCTTCGGTTGGCGATTGGCAGATCAGAGTTGGCTGCAGGAAGGACTGGTCTGATATGAATTGAAGGTACATTTGGTCTTCTTTGGTTCCTGCTTTGGGCTCTGCTAGCCTCCAGCTATCCGGAAACCCATCCTTATATCTCGGATGAGGAGAGAGCCTACATTGTCAACGCCATTCAGAAGGAGGATCCTGCTCGGGTTTGGATTCTTGCAGAATGCATAATATTTTTAAGCTCCACGCTAATTGGCATACTTTCTAGGCTCGCTCACCTCCTTGGCGCGCCATCCTCACTTCAATGCCGGTTTGGGCAGCAGTAGTGAGTCATACGAGTCACAACTGGGGCTTCTACACTTTACTCACTGAACTGCCCAGCTATCTACAATCCATCCTTCATTTCGACATCAAAAATGTTACAGCAAATTTTAGAAACTAAGATCCAAAGAAGCTGAGAAAAATCACAGGATGGGCTGGTATCTGCCTTGCCTTATGTGGCGCAGTTTTTCGTGCAGAATCTCAGCGGGTTCGGGGCCGATGCTTTGCGCAAACAACGTCGTCTTCATGATGTCACCATCCTCCGCAAAATTTTCGACTGCACCGGTCTGATTCTAATCTTCACCTTTTCTTGACTCTCAGTTTGGATCCATCAAGTTGCTAGAACTCGTCAACAATCGGCAAACGCAGGTCACTTGGCTCCTGGCGTGTGCCTCATTGGCGCCGGCTATGTGGGCTGCAATGCCAAAGCTGCCATTGCCCTGCTCATTCTGTCCGTGGGTCTCTCCGGGCTCAATGGTGGCGGCTACCTCGTCAACCACCTCGACATTGCTCCTGCCTATGCCGGTCCCTTTCTTCGCATCAAACTCCCCTGCAATGGACCGATGGGTGTTGAGGCGTTCTCTTTGGGCTGACCAACACGGTGGCCACAATTCCCGGCTTCCTCGGCCCCCAGGTCGTAGGCAGCCTCACCAATCACAATGTTCACCCTCACTCTCACCCATGCTGCCCTTATTTCTGGCATTCTTTCACTCTCAGAACACGGTGGAGTCGTGGAGAAACGTTTTCTATGTCGCGGCTGCTATTTACTTCTTCAGCGTCGTTTTCTACGCCCTCTTCGCGTCTGGAAGGTGAGTCCAGCTTTGAGCTAGGTTCAAGATTGAACGGGCCAGGGTGCATTGATCGATTTTTTCATTCTGTTGAATTCGTGCTAAATAAGCGTTGCAGAGAAGCAATGTTTTTAGGCAGCAGCCTTGGGCCCATGACCACCTGCCTGGTGATGGGAACCTCTCCAATTCAGAGAGCGATGCTGATAATGTTCAGGATTAAGCTGTGCTCCGTTTTTGCTATACATTTACCATGCTTGTAAAGAAGGTGGCAAATGCAATTGCAACGGTGGACTGGGGTGTGGTAGAGTAGGAGGCAATAAAATGAGCCAGCTCGAAGGAAATGACATTTCCCATCAGAAATGACGGAATCTGTTCCCTCTGCGTTGGCAGAATGAACCGCCTTTTCCCTCTCTTATCCACTCTCATGCATACTAAATGATTGTTGAGTGCCAGCGGTTTTGCTCTGATCAAAATGCTTGCCTGAAATTCTATAAATCTTATTTTGCATAGAAGTTTCGGAAAAATATGGAATCGTAAGTAATGAAATAGTAAAAAATTTAGAGACTCATGATCTATGCACGTTTTCGTTCATCCAGCTGGGAAAATTCCCAGCTCAGCTTTTTCTGAAGAAGCGCAAAGAATGTTTGACGGCCAAGTTTCCAAAAACTTTCCCTCCTCCCTAAAACATTGCATTCTTTGAGCGTCTCTCTACTGAGCGAGATAAACACTTCCTGCGTCTCTGCTCCGAGCCGTGATGCGGAAAATCACCCAACTCCCTAGAAGCAAAGATTGAGCGCAAATGGGAGAGCTTTTGAAGCTGCGAAGGAGGGTGGAATGAATGATGGCGGACTTGGGTGCTGTGTCAGCCTCCAGTCTACGCAATCTCATCTACCACAAAAGGTTGAGTCAACAGATCCTCCCTCATTTCCTCCATTCGCGCATAGCTGGACCTTTCCATTAGCAGCGGGCTTTCCCTCACATTTGAAGCATTTGCACAATTGGCATCTGTGCTCTGCCAATATTCTTCTTGTTTTCTCTTCCCTCAAAACAACTCTTGACGCAGTCTCAAATGCCTCAAGGCGCTATCATTTAATGAGATGAGAGTTCTAGGAATGGGGTTTCTTTCGGGCTGAGAAAAAGATAGGGCAAGGATTTTCGGGCTAAAAAGGATCAGAGGGCAAAAGCGGAAGGCCGCTATTTGGAAGCAAGGCCTCATAAAAGAAGATAGTGTGTGCGTGTGTGTGGAAGAGATGCTGGCCATTCGCCTCTCCGCCTCCAGGTAAGGCCGTAAAAGCATCCTTTGCGATTGGGCGTAAATTTCGCCGCATTCTCTGTGCCCAGCATTCTCTTTGTTTTCACAGCAACTACCTTCTCTCTTTGAAAACAGGGAAAAGAATGGGAAAGAGCTTGGCATAGCCAGCAGCGCAACATCCTTGCTTTTTCCAAGAGGGATTATGGGCGGCTGAGGGCTGGGAAGCGGCCTGGTTTAGACTGGGCGCTGTAGGGGGGCTGGGGAGGCTAGGCCAGCCAGCTTATGTCCAGTCAGTCTTGACAAGCCTTCCGGCGATGGGCTGTCTGAGAATCCCAGGCGCCTCCTCCGCGCCACCCGCCTCCCCCATGTCCGCCTCCTCGCTGCAGCAGGAGAGCACGTACCCGCCTTTCGCCCTCACCTTGACAGCTGACGGGGCCCATGGACCTGTTGGACGAGCTGCGTCTAGGCGACGGCCTCCCAGTAGGGTTACCAAACCAGCAGCCCTCACTTCTCCTAGCTCCTTTCTAGCCTCCTCTCCTGTGCGCAGTCAAAGACTTCTCCGCTTTCCAGGGAGGAAGTGTAAGGCCTTTCTGTTCCGCAGCTGCTTTCCCGCCAATCGCTTGCCAACTATTTCCTGCTCGCCTTTGTTTGCATCCGCTGCTCTGTCCTAGCCTGAAAGTGGCTGGTAAAGGGATGTGGAAAGGAGGAATTGAGATGGGGTTTGCAGGCGGTCGACGATCTTCGCAGAGGACAACGAAACGCTGTCCTCGGAGGATGGCCAAAGGCACTGGACTCGACTGCCGCGAAGGTCAGGAGAGATAGAGATGGAATGCAAAGTGCAGCTCAGGGGTGTATTTGAAGGATGCGGCGAAAGATCCGCACATTTGTGGCCATTCTCAGCTTCTGCTCCGCTCTCGGTCTGGCTCTCGTGGTCGTTGACACACTCACCTATGCATATCCGCTCACGGTTGCCTCTTCTACTGCCATTTTTTCAATCAAAGAATATCAGAAATTTACTAGAGGCTAATTATTTTTCTGACTGCTTATATTTCAGCGAAAGCCGTAATATTCCTAAAAACCACCTCGCTGTTCCTCTCCCCTGCTTTGTCCTCCCTAAAAAGCTCCTTGAAACTGAGCAACCAAATTGTCAGTTTGCCAGTTTGAATTTCGTTTCGAATAACTCCAAAGATTTACTGAAGCGCAATTTCGTTTCACCTGGAATGGAAAAGTGCCGTTCGCAGGTGTTTCTACCCGGGTTCCTGGTGAGCGTGGGCGCAGCCGCTGCCGCAGCCTCCATGCTCTGCATCTTCTGGCTTAGGGTTACACGCCAATTCCTCTCCGCTCTGCAACAGTATAATTGTGGTATTTTTGGGGGCTATATAGCACCCCTTTGACTTGCAGGAGACGACGTTGATGACGAGCTGCTGTACCCGGTCACCGATGACTTCTTCGCCGTCAAGAAGGGCGCTACACGACCCCCAAAAAAAAGCGCTACATGACCCCCAAAAAAAGCGCTACATGACCCCCATCATACCCATGGTTTTGGTGCGCCAGAGAACATTTTGTAAGTGAAGGCAAATGCGCTACATAGCCCCCAAAAAAAGCGCTACATGACCCCCAACAAATGCGCTACATGACCCCCATGGTTGCATTGTATGTGGCCTTGTCAAGGGTGCAGGCAGGGGGCATCGTTAAGGCGCCTCCAGCCTTGAGCCTATGTCGCCTTTTTGCCACAATCACTACGCCTGTCAGCCATGTATACAAACCGTCCTCTGCCCTCTTCTTCTCCTACACCTACATCGATTACATCTACTGCGGTTATTTTTCATTGGGGCTATATAGCATGGCTTGGGGGCTACATAGCATCCCCTTGGGGGTCATGTGTCGTTTGGGGTACCGGTTGGGTGCCTCTTAACCCCCATGTGGGTGATACATAGCCCCCAAATAACTTGTACCCGTTGTAGATGAGCTGAGGCTTCTTGTGACGCTTTGCACCCTGGCGCGCCTCCTGCGTAGCTGGGATCTTGTACACTCGGTTAGGCAGCTGCTCTTCTCCTGGCCATTGAGGCTCCTCCTCCTCCTCCTCGCTGGCTTCCTGAGGCTCTTCTTCAGCAGCAACGATGTTTTGCAGCTCCACTTCAGCCTCGTCTGCCATCCTTCACTTCAGCTACACAACCCCCTTTCCTTACGAAATGACCAGCCACTGGTCTCTGCAGTGTGCCTTGAACATTGCGCAGTTCTCTAACCACCCTTCCTATGCCTCTGGACCCCCCTGGCGCCTGTTTAAACATTGGGGTCATGTAGCGCTTTTTTTGGGGGCTATGTAGCGCATTAGACTTTACTTACAAATTTTCTTCCTACAAGTGCTACATGACCCCCACCACCAGCTCGTGGTGCTCATCCACCGCGGAGACGACGCCGGTGGTGCGCTGCTAGCTTGGGGGTTATGTAGCGCACCTCATTTGGGGTTATGTAGCGCATTGTTTTTGGGGTCATGTAGCGCTTTTGTGGGGCTATGCAGCGCTTTTGTAGTTATCAAAAAGTCTGCGGACGATTTCACAAAGTGCTACATAGCCCCAGAGCCGTTTGGGGGCTATGTGACGGGGATTCTTGAAAAAGTCAACACAGACATTAGAATACGTACATTTCAATCTTGTTCCTTGCATCAGCCTTGCCAGCATATAGTGTATCTTGGACTAGCAATCGCTTTGCCCAGCCCCTTTGTCACGAGAGCAGCGAAAGGAACCTTTGTGTGCTACCTACCCCACCCAGGCTCCTAGCAACCGGTTTCCTAGTTACCGTCCAATTTAACTATCTAGGCAAGATTTGCTATTCCCTAGTTCCAGCTTCAAAGCTAATAGCATACTTTTTTCAAAATTTCGTAATATTTCCCATTCCGCATGCTTCGATTTATTCTCCATGTTACCCTTTCATTTAGATAGCTTTCAACACATATTTTTTTACAATCGACATTAAGAGGCGGTTTGCGGGAAGATTCAGAGGGGGTATTCCACTTAGCAAAAATCGAAGGTTTGAGTTGGGAATCGTGATTAGTCCATGGTTTTGGTCCATTTAGTTGTGATCTCAGCCCAACAAACCCTGGCCAAAAATATGGCTTTTTTGCTTATAATTGGCCATTTTTGCGCGGCCGACGGCCGCCAGCCGCGGAGGGCAGGGCAGTCAGAGCTCCGGAGGCCGGAGGGCATCGGTGCGGAGGCCCCGGAGCGTAGCCTAGCATGCGAAGCATGCTAGGCGAAGCGTAGGGGCCGTAGCACCCGTGCCCGGAGGCCAGAGGAGCTCTGGCGCCCTGCCCGAAGCGGCGGGCGGCCAAGGCCAGCTTAAGCAGTTACCCCATTTTTGCGTCCGTCTGTCCGCATATATATCTTATTATATACGCGTGATGCCATTTTGGGAGGGGTCTTTGGGCGACCTGGATTCTTTACTGATAGTGACATATGATAGCTCTATGTATGGCTCTTGACGAGTTATGCAATATTTTTTGGGGTGCTCCATGCATGGAAAAATTTAAAAACATGAAATAATTGAAAATGTGCCGATTTTTGCCATTTTTGGCCATTTTTTGACTTTGAAACTTCATAGCTCCTTTTTTAACTTTTTCTGTCGGACTTTTTTTTAAATTAAAGCTACAACAGTTCTGCTTAAAATCCATTGGTTAATTTTCAATGTGTTTTGTAAAATTTTTGAAAAAAAATGAATTGACTGATGTCAATTTTTCGATTTTTGACTTACCCAGGAGCCTGATGTATTTGGAATGAATCAATTAATTTTTCAAGGCAAGGTCAAGGTTAAGCATGGTAGCTTACAATGCGTAATGCGGTGGCTTTGTGCTCATGCGTTATCTCTTGAGCTTTTTGAACCTTTATGACCATTGGCACAAATGCCATAAAGTATTTTAGAATTTTCTCTTTTTTACACGTAACTTGTATTTTTTTAGATGGGTAAATCTGATAATAACTGTTGAAAGTACTGTTGGATGGTGTAACTGTTTAAGATACTTTTAACAGAAGGTGGCCGCGCGTAATGAAATAAAATGGATGGAAATAAAAGAAAAATTAAATAAATGAGATGGGTGGCCGCGCGAAGCGTGGCCACTGACTAATATTACTAGTATATATATATATTTGTCTGTTGCAGGCCCATACTCCTCGGTTTTTCAACGAAATTGGCTGATTTTTTGCATGAAGGTCCGCCTGGGTGGTATCTCCAGGCCATTTTTGGTGCTTGGCGTAATTTTGCGTTTTTCGCCCAAAACCTAAAATTTTGATGTTTCAAAGTACCAAAATTCATAAATCGCTGGTTTTAATGAAATTGGCTGAAATTTTGCATGAAGGTCCGCCTAGGTGGTGGCTAGATAGCTTTATTTCGGTTTTGCAAAATTTTTGGATATTTTCCCAAAACTCAAAATATTGATGTTTCAAAACCAAAAAAATCATAACTCCCTGGTTTTTCAAAGGAATTGGCTCAAATTTTGCACGAAGATCCGCCTAGGTGGTGGCTTGAGAGGTTTATTGGGGTATTGCGAAATTTCTGGATTTTTCCCCTAAACTTAGAATTTTGATGTTTCAAAATTAAAAAAATTATAACTCCCAGGTTTTTAGACAATATCGGCAAGTAAATAAATATGCAATTAGTAAAATTCGCTCATGTAGGTTGCCAATATTGCTCGGAACAGAGGCCGCGCATCTTGGCGACAGCCGAGAATACCTTGTTGTAACACCTACTTTTTTGACCTCTGGATGCTCTAAAAATCGATTTTTGACCAATTTCAACTAAGATTTTTTGACCAACCCCAGACTATTATATATCAATCGAACCGCAAAACTATAACAAACTTCATGGTGACATTGATTTTTTCCAAATGAAAAATTTTTTCAATTGAGTTTTCAAAAAACCGATTTTCGCATTTTGCAATTTTTGGCACAAAAAAACTGATTTCGAAAACTGATCAAAAAATTCAAGGCTGAGACCTAGCCTATCTTTTTATTCACATTCTTGCCGTCATTTTTGTATATAACACTTTGCAAACGACGATGTTAGTGTCGGAAAATTTTTTGATTGAAAATTGATAGTCTGATTTTGGCTCTATGTTATAACATAGGCAAAAAATGGCCAAAAAATTTTTGTTCACAAAATTCGAATTTTTTGACGAGAAATGTTCTATTGGGTCCCTCTGCACCCCGCTGTATCATTTGTTTTCCCAGAATTAGTCCCGATCTGCTCAAACTGAAATGCCCATTTTCCTATGCTTCAACATTGCCTATGCTACAACATAGGAAAAAGGCCGTCTCAGTTTGAACAAAATGGGACTAATTCTGGGAAAACAAATGATACAGCGGGGTGCAGAGGGACCCAATAGAACATTTCTCGTCAAAAAATTCGAATTTTGTGGACAAAAATTTTTTGGCCATTTCTTGCCTATGTTACAACATAGAGCCAAAATCAGACTATCAATTTTCATTAAAAAATTTTTCCGACACTAACATCGTCGTTTGCAAAGTGTTATATACGAAAATGACGGCAAGAATGTGAATAAAAAGATAGGCTAGGTCTCAGCCTTGAATTTTTTGATCATTTTTCGAAATCAGTTTTTTGTGCCAAAAATTGCAAAATGCGATAATCGGTTTTTTGAAAACTCAATTGAAAAAATTTTTCATTTGGAAAAATCAATGTCACCATGAAATTCGTTATAGTTTTGCGGTTCGATTGATATATAATAGTCTGGGGTTGGTCAAAAAATCTTAGTTGAAATTGGCCAAAAATCGATTTTTAGAGCATCCAGAGGTCAAAAAAGTAGGTGTTACAAAAATGGCCATTTCTCAGCAATCAAGCCATATTTTTGGCCAGGTTTTGTTGGGCTGAGATCGCAACTAAATGGACCAAAACCATGGACTAATCACGATTCCCAACTCGAACCTTCGATTTTCGCTAAGTGGAATACCCCTCCTACAAGGCCTCTCAATCCTCTCGCAAACTGTCTCTTAAATATATTTTGCTTCGTTTGGCATGACATAAAAAGAAAAGCTTAAAATCCCATATTTTGCATTTTCCGGCTCTTACTACTCCATTTTTTGCGCGAACAGCATTTTATTTCCCCGTTTGTTTCAGAAAATATCATTTTGACTCAGAGAAAGGAAAAAAGCGAAAGGAGATGGGCGAGACAGAGGCAGGCTCCTACAGCTTGGCAAAGGCGGAGTACAGCCAGAACGGCGGCTGCTGTGAACCATGGCGGTGAACCAAGCTTCCCACTTAGCCAGCCTTAATATATTAGCAACCAAACTTACATTTTTTGAGAAAATTGCTTGACTTATACTCAGGGCAATCGATTTTTGGGAGAAGCAAGCTTTACAGTTGGCCTGCCGATGGTACCAGTTGTTTTCTGAACTTTAAATACACAAAAAAAATTGAATGCATGAGCAGGATTCGAGCCTTCTAGTATCAACCAACAGTCCAATAGCTTACGCCACTTGACCACTGGTGCATATAACATTTTGTTGTAACTGAACAGTTATATGAATAAACAAGTATATAAGGCCCTGGGACCCGGGGAAGGGGGTGGGGGTAGAAATGAATACCTACTATCGTCCATTGAATAGATGTGGAGAAGGAGAAGGAGAAGGAGGAGGAGGAGTTCGGACAAATGGTTTTTTGCATTTTTCTTAATAAAATAAATAGTTTTGGGCAAAAGTCAAAAGATAAGCTATAGTCAATTCGATGTTGCTCTTTCCATTGCAAAAAGAATTAAAACGATTGGAGCTTTCTGTGACGAGCAGCAGCCTTATCAAAATTGAGATCTAGCAATAACCCCAAAAACGTACACCTAGGTCGAAAAGAGGGGCTGGGCGCTGACACTCCGCTAAAGCTCCGTTCGCGCCAGCCCAATATACTTCACTCATCTTCTCCGCATGAATGAAAAAGGGCTGAAGGCGGACGAACTGGCGGGAGCGAGTGTGTCTGCTAGTGCTGGGAATACTACCCCTAGTCGGCGGCTTCGTCATGGGCTTCGTCAACTCCACCGACTCCTATCGCAATGATCAAATCATCAAGGTATCTATTGCCATTGCAACTTTCCTGCTTTAGTCCAACATTTATTTGCCAAACATCATGAGGCAAAAAAGAAAGTGAGAAAGACAGCAAAAGCTGAATTGCAGCCAGATTGGGCGCCTCCATCTTGGCTGTTCGCGCCAGCCTGGACAGTGCTCTATTTGTCCATGGGACTGGCCAGTGTCCTGGTCTACATCTACGGCGGCGGAGTGAACAAGCGAACGCTGGGGCCTCTCTTCCTTTACGCCTTTCAACTCCTCATCAACTGGGCTTGGACTCCCGTCTTCTTCACTGCCCGCCAGACCTGCCTGGTTTGAACGCTTCCTTTCCCTGTTTCTGTTGTCTTTTGAGTGCTGACATCACTTTCATTTGACAGGCGCTCATGTTGATTGGCTGGATCTGGGCCCTGTGTTTGGCCTGCATCACCAGCTTCCTGCCCATCAACTGGCTTGCAGCCCTTCTCCTCATCCCATACCAGGTTTACCATCCAAAGTAATAATGGCACTAGTTCTTATGGCTACCCATTTACAGTTCTGGCTTTCCTACGCATCTGCCCTAAATTACTCCATCAGCACTCTCAATGGCTGCGTGCTACCACTCAACGGCACATTGGTCTGATCATGTACTGTTTTGGTCACTTACGCTCGTCACTTACTTGGATTTGCACTCGTTACAAAAACCGGATCATTAAAATGGCAAGAATGGAAGGGATGAAGAGCTTTAGTGGAGCTCGTCCAAAGCGGCAGTGAGGCGGAGCATTTGAGAGGGCTTCTCCAGACGCAGCTTCTCCAGCACAGCCAGGAATATGCGGGGCTTGAGTCGGTAGAGCCTTGCCAGCTCCTCCAACTCACTCCGACCCAGACTGCACCTCACCACTCCACCTCACACCACATCATCTGTAGTCTGAGCCTGTCGATACCTGTCACGCTGCTGGGGACCGTTGAGAGGCAGTCCAGCTCTCCGCCGCCACTCCTCCACCGCCTCCTCTGACCAGTCCGCCAGCGGCTTTCCGCTCTTACCTGCCAAGCCTAAGCCTGAAGCAGTCGGAAGAAGGAGGCAGAGATTGGAAGCGGACAGGGGGCAGGAGGAAGGGAGTGAGTGGAGGGGTCGCCAGCGGCCTTGCGCAGCTCCTGCACCAACCTAGGCGCTGCACTGGGCACGGCCTCGGCATCGAAGCAGTCGAAGTAGAGCTTGCTGCCCATCACCAGCCCTGGACAGATGACTGGGTTGGGTGGGAGGCGGGAAGTGAAGATTGAGGCAACCAAGCCAGCCCTCCGCCTTCATGCCAGGCTGCAGGCGCAGCGGGACGATGGGCTTGTTGAGTCGGAAAGCGTACTCCGCTTCTGTGGGCAGGAGAAGGATGAGGTGGGAGGGAAGGTAGGGAAGGAGGTGGAAGGAGAGACCGGCGCGACAGTTGGGGCTCTCCTTGTAGCGGTCAGAGACGCAGATGAGGACCACTGCCGCAGACTCCACCGCCGCCGCCATGGCTTCCAGAGTGGAGCCAGCTGCAGTCTCTCATGCTCAGCCTCATCCCATCCTCGCCCTCATCAGGCCACTCACACATCTGCTCCACATCGATCCAGGTCTGGAGGCCGAGCGCCTTGAGGGCCTGGTTGAGGGCCAGGATGAGAGGCTTCTTGCCCCAGTCATAGCTGATCATCACCTCCCACTCCAATTCCCCCCTCAACAGCTCTCTCTAGCTCTGTCCCCTTCGCCTATCTTTAGGCACAACTTCTTCCGCGGCAGCGCCGATTCCGCCCTTGCCAAAGGCACTGGGCCAAAGGGCTTGATGCCTTCGTAGTTCCACAAACATCCGGCCACATTTTTCGCCACCTGCATCAGGCTCTTCTTTCATATGCCAATTTCATCCATGAGGAGCTGCGAGGAGCCTTGGCGTTCTTGTCGGAGACGTAGCCCTCCAGCAGGCGTTGCAGATCCGGCAGTGCCTTCTTTACCTTCTCTCTTGTTCCCACGTCAAAGCTCAGAGTCCAGAGCAGCTGCAGAAAAGGAGGAAGAGGTTGAGGAGAGTAAATAGTGGTGGAAGGGGGATAAAACCCGAGTGACTTGGAGTAGCTCAGGAGGCTCCTCCGGATGGGCCAGTATCTGGCCGAGGGCCTGGAGGACGGGTGGTTGGCTGAGTATGGCCTGAACGGCATCCTGGGCTGCCATGCAGTTGACGGCCTCCAGGGACTCCTCCACTGAGAAGCCGCGATAGCGCCTGCCACAACCATCGCCTCCTGCCCAATCTTCGGAGGGAGCAGGAGGGCCCCAACCGCTTCGGCTTCTGCATGGCCTTGAGCAGGATCTTGTGGACCAAGAAGTGGACGGCATCGTCCATCTCCGGCAGCTCCTTCACCTGCTCCTCACTGGCCCCGTACACACAGGCGCAGGCCGCCACCACACTCACCCGCTCGTCCACCGCCAACTCTGCTCCTCTCCTACTCCTGTCCACATGCCACCCACACACCTCCTCTTCCCCTTCCTCCAGGCCTAGCGGACAAGGCAAACATGTACTGCAGGCAGATCTCTACGCCGTCGGCGGCCCGGAACTCAGCCGCGTGCTCCCGACCCCTGCGCAGGGAGTTCATGAGGATGGACAGGAAACAGCGCAGTGCCGCGTTCCGGTACATCCGCGTCTTGCCCTGCAACTGTGACTGGCTCCTCCAAAAGTGGCGCTTGGTGGGCGGAACTTCCGGAAGGTGAGTGTTGAACTCCGCCTCGAGACGCTGCAACATCCTAGCTGGCAGTCCCAGCCTCCAAACGTCCTCGCAGATGGCGTCGGAGCAGTCGCTGGCGTTCCAGAGACAGCGCGAGGCCTTGTCCATGATGCCCTGTCAGCCCTCACTACATTCACCCTCCTAAAATGCCATTCCCAGCTCACCATGCTGGCCAGTCGCCAGCTCTTCTCCACCGCCTCCGCCTCGTAGCCGCCGGCAGACCAGAAGGCTTCGTAGAGATCCTTGTAGTACTCTGCAATCGGCCAGAAAGGATGAGTGAGTGGAGGGGAGTTTGAGACGGAAGGCGAACGGACAAAGCGGGCAGCTGCCAGTCGCTCGCACCAGAGCCTGGCAATGTCCTGTCCAGAACGGCTGCTGCTGTTGTAGGCGGCCAGGAAGTCCCAGGCCTTCTCCATCTCCGCTTCCAGGCAACCGCTTTTCCTCTCCACCATCCCTGTCAACCTCTCCCGGATGGAAGAAAGGAAAGGAGATTGTGAGCCGGGATGAGACCGGCGAGTAGGGTGGGAATGCGAGGGTAGTAGTCTTCAAATTTGGAGACACCGATCGGCGGCAGGGCATTGGAGAGCCAGTCGGGGAGGGCCTTTTTTGCTGGCTGCAGATGAGCTGGATTGTAAGTGGCTGGAAAGGAAGAGTAGTATAAGACTTCATTTTGAGAGGCTGATTTGGGCCGGAATTGAAGAGATGAACTGCGCTGTCTTGGCTCGGATGACGAAGGAGCTGCATCCTGAAGAAATGTGCAGAATTTAGACATCACTGACGGTCGCACTAAGTTGAATCAAAATAAATCTAGAATTGAATGCGTGAACAAGAGATGGATAATCGTGCAAAAAGCTTATTGATAAATAATATGCTTCAAAGCCAAATGAGCCGAAAAATTACTGGCATAAAAATGACCAGGTTTTCCTCATCGGCATTGGGCTGATCAGTAGATTTCTTGCAAGTAGATAAAGAGCTAGAACGAGGGGCATAACTGCGATTCTTTGCTTTTGTGGACATCATCTTTGAGCAAGCGAAGCCTGCTCATCAATGCTCTGCTGCCTGCTGCTGCCATGGAGTCCCCCTCCCTCTTGCCTTACGTTTCGAGATCTCATCTTATTTGCCTTACTTTTGAGCCGTCGTAAGCGATTATGCTTACTTATTATGCTTTCGTAAACGATTATTTTCAAAAACCTAATGAATTGATTGTCTCAACGCCCTATAAAGTCTGATTGCTTAATATTTATTTAGCATTTATAAGGCGCAGCAGCACTTTTTAGTAATCCCTTTTTTTGATAATTTATTTCATTTATTTATTATTTTATTTATATGTTACTTTCTTTACTTTTTGGTATCAGTGCACTTTTGGTATTATTAGGAGCACCAAGTCAGTGTGTCTGCTTCAAAGGCTTTCTTATGGAATGGGATAAAAACAAATATCGGCCCAAATTTATAATTTCAGAAAACCCTATATTTTGTGAAAATACAGACTCGCACTGAAGGCGACATGCCTTAAAAGCGACACACAGCCAAGGCATGGATTGTAGAGGTGCAGTCTATGCCCTGTCTATGTGTCGCTTTTAGTGCGCGGTGCACTTCATTAGATTCGCACTAAAGGCAACATGCATTGAGACATAAACTTCAAGGGATTCCTTTTGGAATATAATAAAATCAAAATCGGTCCATCTTTATAAAATCAAAATACCCTGTACTTTATAATTCTGTATTTTGTTAAAATACAAAATAACAGAATCAGACACACTGCCCCAAGCGGCAAACGGCGAATTCGCAGGAAAAGCTTTGTCACAAGTTAAGATTTAGTCAATCGCTATATGTGCAAACAAACCAAAACATTATATCAAATGATAGAACTTCACCAACATCAAACGTCTGCTATAACTGAGAAAATCAAGAATGGTGTGACGGAAGAGAAAAAGGTGACAGGTGTCTCTGCAGGCTCGGAAACGAAGCTAGGCTCATGTCTCGGGCAGATTCGGAGGAAGCAGGCTTTTTAGCTCTCTCCGCAGCCCTGCTGGCATGCACACAGCTCAGGGCATCATCTATCATCAGGCACTCTTCTTTATTAGACCCCCGACCCCGCCCACTCACACCTTCCTTCAAATCCCCCCTTTCAATCTCTCCGCCCTTCCTTTCTTCTGCCTAGGCAGATGAGCAGAGGAAGGGCCCATCTTTATGCGCCGAATGAAAGGCTTTCTTTGAGGTTGTGCTGAAAGGCGGGGCTTAGTAGAGTGAGTAGGGCGTGGTAGTGGATTGGATCGGAGCGTTCCTAGCGTTCCTTGTCACGCAAGTCTCGCAAGCCGAAAGCTCCTCCCTGAGCGCCTTAGAATTATTTTCTTCATTTTCTGCTTGTCCCTTGAGTCTTTCTTCGCCCTCGATCACAATTAGTCCCTTATTGCCAAAAATTAGACCCTTCTTGCCAACTTCGCCTCCTAATAGGACTCCAATTTAGGCCTCATTTCTAGATTATTGAACAAAGCTTTGGGCACAGTATAAATGGCAGAACACTAATAGTAGACTCAGACCGCGAAGATTGATCAAGGGAGCATAGGAAGCGACTTATTTTCCCACAGACGAATATAATTATGTTTGCAGAAGGTTAGCAGTTGCGCACAGTGACAGGAAATAGCTAAAGACGAGGAGACGTGATGGAGGAGCGGTTTTGGCTGCCGGAATTGTTACACTCTTGCCAGCAAAGTAGCGCTGAGTCGTCCTGGCCTCATGCTTCGATTCTACGAGCAGCTGCAGGTAATGTGTTGCTGGATATGCTGTAGCAGCAGAGTAGGAATGATGCTCCTATCGCAACCGACGCGGAGTTGAAAAGGGGATGTAAGGAGAAACATTGGAGCTAAATCAGCGGAAGCGATAGGGGCGGGGGATCGGTAATGGGTAGGCTTAAGGGAGGGGTGGAGGGAGGGAGGGGTGGAGGGAGGCCCCATCCATCAGGACATAACCTGGCGACCAGGTCTTCTTCCACCTCCCCTATTCACTCCTATTCTATCGCGTAAATCTTGAGCCCCCTCCTCTACTCCATTTTGCTCTTCCCAACTCCACGTTATGCCATTTCCAAAATTTTCCTTCCACTCATCCAAAATCTGTTTCAGATATTAATTTTATCGCCAACATTCTTTCTCATACGTCGCATTTCAGTTTTTACCGGAATTTCTTATTCAGATATGTGGGGTCATTTAACTAAACCCGATTTAACATCTGACGAAAGCCGTCCTTTCTCGGTCATTTGACGTGAGGCGGGTTTGTTTCATTCATTAGAGTCGGAAGGAAGTGGGCATCGATCAAGCGGACATTTGGCCAGCCAGCTTCTGTTCGCTTAAAAAATGCAACGCTTGGCTGGCTGCATTCCTCATGGCCTCCTCCTCAGCCCAGGGCACCAATATCCCCACACCTTCTCCTATCGCTGAAAGCCAGAAGCTGCTACAGCCGTCACCGTCAGCCTTCCCTCCCTCCCTCTCCCCACCTCAAGGCTAGTGGGTGCTGGTGAGGAAGGGTGGGTGGGGAAGAAGGAGCGGGGGAGTTGCTTCGATTCCGGCCAGTTTTTGCGGCGTGAGCTGGGCAGGGCGGCCAATTTCCGGAGAGCCCAGACGGCCTGCCCGTTGAAGCAGAAAGCAAGCTATGAAGCAGCTTCCACAGCCTAATCGTCTCTCCTTCCTAACTCCCCCCTCCTCTGACTCAAAACAATAGCCAGCAGTTTCTTCATTCCTGCTTATAAGCGACTTTATTCCCATCCTCCAGGATCATGATGGGTTAATACTTAGATCCTTACTTCCCCTTAATCTGAAGTAATGAAATGTGGAGAGTGGGATAAATGAGAGAGCAAAGACTGCAGAGAAGCACGTGGGGGGCGAGGAGCTGTTCTGGCTGCCGGCGCTGATGGGGGAGAACAGGAGCCTCCTTCCCTCCCTCAATCAATCCCTCTGCTTCGAGATTGCTCGCGTGCCTTTGCCGCGGTGCCTTCCGCTGCGTCATGCTTGCTGCTCACATTTGAACTGGAGGCTGCAGGTTCTTGTTCATCTTCGTCTTCTCTTCGGCCCTGGCGCTGGCGGGTGTGTTCTTCAACAGCCTGCTTGTCCTCTTCTTTGGCCAGAGTGAGGAGGTGAGGCTGGGGAGTGGGGAGATGTGGGTGATGGGGGTTGTAGGGGAGAAGCGGAGTACGCCCACGCTCTATCTGGCTGCGCTGGCCATCCTGGACACATTCATCTGCCTCACCTACCTACTCATGTTCACTGCCGACGCTTACATTCAGTACTTTCAGGTTGCCCTTCTAGTTTTCATCTTTAGCTTCAGCTAGCCTTTTAACTATTGGTAGATAGGTTTCTTGGTGTGGATGGAGAAATTTGCAGACAGTGTGGCTGCACTTCGTGTGGATCTACTACACCATCCCCGTCTACACCATGTATCGCATCATCCAGCTCTCCTCCTCCTACGTCATCCTAGCCGCCACCATAGAAAGAGCCGTCCTATCTTCCGGTCACACAACATTCCCTTCGCTTCATTCTCTTAAACCCTCCCCCACCATAGACCATAAGTTAGCCCCATGTTTCCACCGCTTTTGCTGGTCTAGCGGCCCAGTTCTTTATGAAACGGGGAGCTTCTAATCACAGAAGACGGGAACTGGCGTTGGACAGCAGAGGATGGTTTGGGCGTCCTAACTAAATTCGGTATTATCATCGTCTCGCATTTCAGCTGGCACCAGACTCTCTCTTCTAGCACTCTATCCACCCTATCTCTAAAGTCTCTTGAGCGCAAATCAGTCCCGAAGTGGCATTGTGTGGGGCTATTGAAGTCTGAGTGGTTTCCAGCCCTGTCCAAGACGTTGGCGGGGAAGAGTAAGTGCTCCTCGCCTCTTCTAACACCTCTCATTCACCTCAGTTTCAGCAATCACTTGCCTCACTCACCTCCGTCTCTTCCCACTAGCCTTTTTTCCCACATCTCATCCCAGCTGGGAGAAAGGGACAGGAATAAGAACTGCGGACTGCAGCCTACTGGCGACGACTGGGCAGCACGGGGCCTGGGCGCTGGCGTTACGCAGTCCTTGCAGTCATCCTTGCCACCGCCACCGCCCTTCGCATCATCACCATCTGGGAGTTCCAGTTATACAGCCTTCCTTCCTCATCTTTCCTTCCTCACTGCTTCTCTGCGCAGGTGCGAGTACCGCCCCCACTGTCCAGACCCCATGGGGCGGCTGGAGATTGGGCGCAACATTGGCCTCATGCTCACCTCCGCCCATCGGTAGCGCTCCCACCACTCCTCCATTCTCTCCCAAGCAATCCCTCACCCACTCCAGCGTCTTTGACTTCTACACACTTCCCGTGATCCAAGTTTTTCTGCCCTTCTTCGTCCTCCTCCTCCTCAACCTGGCCAACATCAAGTTCCTGGAGGCTTACAACAGACAGCAGGTGCCCTTTTGTTAGGGCAGGGAGCTAAATGAGAGGGATGATTGGAGGAGGAGCGACGGAACCAGGAGCGATCCTCCGGCGGCCTTCTCTCCCGACTCCACCGACGAAGCCGCCATCGCCAATCTCGACAAAGAAGAAGCCCCTCCCCCAAACCTCCCGCCAACGGCCAACTCCTCAGTGCCTTAGCCATCCATCATTCTCTTTCTCTGCCCATCTCCTGGAGTCTTGAGACGGGGAAACAGAAGCGGTGGAGCTGGTGCGCGGGGAACTGCCGCCTCCCATTGATGCCGCCACTCAGAGTCCAGGCAATCTTTCTTGCTGTACCTTTGCCTTCCTGAGCGGAGTCTTTGAAGGAGAGCAGAGAGAGGTGGAAGCAAGGCCGCCTGAACCCGACCAGACTAAAGATAGCAGACGCAGAAGCAGTGAGCTTTTTGCCTTCATCTTCTCTTCTCAGAATCACCTCCTGCTTCAAGGAGATGAGTGCTTTGTAGTAGATGAAGAGGGCGCCGAGTGGCTTTTCCAGAGTAATTTTGGCATTTATCATCATTTCATAATTGTCTTCTGCTATGGTAGATTAGAGATTATTCAGTCTTCAAAGTTGAAAATAGTAGAGGATTATATTAGTCCTCATTGAGCATGCAGTGTCAGATTACAACATACAGCATTGCTCCTTTAGCCCTTAGAAGATCTTGGCTATTGCTCTTCGGTAAGTCAATCAATCTGATAAGGCCCTGTGAGTAAAAATATTGTCACACTGTCATATTTTCTCAGCAGAAACTAACCTGATCTGTACAAGTAGAATATGTTGTGTTGGTCAAAGAATGTCCCCACAGTCACACCTGTCTACACTAGCAACCTTTTTACTCCACCACCAAAACGCTTGCCACTGTCTTCCCGTTCTTGTTACACCGAATGGATGAGGTGAGTGAAGGTGGGCAATGCGGATCGCATTTTGGTGGGAGCTAGGAAAAAGTGTAGAAGGAAAGGAAGGGAAAGGATGGTGGGTGTAGGGACGGAAAGCGGAGCACTGCCGATGGCCTTCGGCGCCATCACCGCCAACATCTTCCAGGAGCGCGTGGCTCACCAGCGGGAACGGGACCAGGAGCAACAGCGCCTCAAGTAACACACACTCTCACTCACATTTGGATTAAGACTAGCCTTGCACTGCCCCTGCAGATCGGCGACGTTTACACTGGTGGCGATAGTGACGACGTATCTGACGTGTAACATCGTCTCCCTCGTCGTCAGCATCCTGGAACGACTGCCTGGCCAGCCCGGCCTCTGGACCATTGAGCAAGGTTCCATTGACGTTTACACTGGTGGCGATAGTGACGACGTATCTGACGTGTAACATCGTCTCCCTCGTCGTCAGCATCCTGGAACGACTGCCTGGCCAGCCCGGCCTCTGGACCATTGAGCAAGGTTCCATTGACGTTTACACTGGTGGCGATAGTGACGACGTATCTGACGTGTAACATCGTCTCCCTCGTCGTCAGCATCCTGGAACGACTGCCTGGCCAGCCCGGCCTCTGGACCATTGAGCAAGGTTCCATTGACGTTTACACTGGTGGCGATAGTGACGACGTATCTGACGTGTAACATCGTCTCCCTCGTCGTCAGCATCCTGGAACGATTGCCTGGCCAGCCCGGCCTCTGGACCATTGAGCAAGTAGGTTCCATTGACGTTTACACTGGTGGCGATAGTGACGACGTATCTGACGTGTAACATCGTCTCCCTCGTCGTCAGCATCCTGGAACGACTGCCTGGCT
>JASANA010011264.1:0-11695 GCA_030248095.1 Ptycholaimellus sp. GST1_10
GTACCATCGGCAGGCCAAATATGGGTCTCTTTTCTCCAAAATTAGCAATCGCCTCGAGTAAAAAGTCAAGGAAATACAATTTCTACTCGTGGAATCTGCTTGGACAGTTGCATTTTGTTTTTGGCGCGCAGTTCAGTGTCTCTTTCCATGCGCGCCCAAAACAAAAATGCGCGTAACGCAGCAGATTCCACTAGTTAAAGTTGTATTTCCCTTGACTTTTTACTCGAGGCGATTGGTTAGAAAAAAGACCCACATACAATGGAACCAGATATTTCTTCCACTTTCTAATATAGTATAAAACGTATAGAAAACAAATTTTATATGTTGGTCATATATTAGGTTAATATTTTATTAAATAAATAAATAATTAAACTTTTTTTAAATATAACAAAAAGAAAAGTTTCGAAAATGAAATACAATGCAAATTTGTTGGCAAACTAACATATTTTTGAGAAATTTTCTTGCCGCATACTTAGGGCAATCGATTTTTAGGAGAAAAGACTTGTTTTTACTTAAAGTATTAAATAATGGTTCAACCATGATTGTGGCATTAGAATTTAGCACTTATTTTATGAATAATTTTGTCAATGCAAAAATTCAAACTTCATATACTTTATTTCATCTGCATTATGTATGAGTTGATTTTCAGTATGTTCCATAATGCAGTTGCAACTTATTTAGACTTAATTAATTAATTAATGGTTCACCTATGAGCAGTAAACCCTATTCTAAACTCTATTAAAGCATGATAATAGCTTTAGAATTTAGCAACTTAAATAAATTCATCATTTTATCATTTCCAAAATTTACACTTCATAAACATAATTTTACCTGCATTATATATGAGTTGATTTTCAATGTGTTTCATATTACTGTTGCAACTTATTTTTATTTAAAGTATTAAATAATGGTTCAACCATGATTGTGGCATTAGAATTTAGCACTTATTTTATGAATAATTTTGTCAATGCAAAAATTCAAACTTCATAAACTTTTTATTATCTGCATTATGTATGAGTTGATTTTCAGTATGTTCCATAATGCAGTTGCAACTTATTTTGACTTAATAAATTAACTAATGGTTCACCTATGAGCAGTAAACCCTAATCTAAACTCTATTAAAGCATGATTATAGCACTAGAATTTAGCACTTAAATAAATTCATCATTTTATCATTTCCAAAATTAACATTTCTTAAACATTATTTCACTTGCATTATAAATGAGTTGATTTTCAATGTGTTTCATATTACAGTTGCAACTTGTTTTTACTTAAAGTATTAACTAATGGTTCAACCATGATTGTAGCATTATAATTTAGTGCTTACTTTAATGAATCATTTTGTCAATGAAAAATTCAAACTTCATAAACTTTATTTCAACTGCTTGTATGAGCTGATTTTCAGTATGTTCCATAATGCAGCTGCTACTTATTTTGACTTAATAAATTAACTAATAGTTCAACCATGAGCAGCAAACCCTATTCTAAGCAATAATTATGGATCATTGTAGCACTAGAATTTAGCACTTAAATAAATTCATCATTTTATCATTTCCAAAATTTACACTTCATAAACATTATTTTACCTGCATTATATATGAGTTGATTTTCAATGCGTTTCATATTACAGTTGCAACTGATTTTTACTTAAAGTATAAACTAATGGTTCAACCATGATTGTAGCATACAATTTAGCACTTACTTTAATGAATCATTTTGTTGATGGAAAAATTCAAACTTCATTAACTTTATTTCAACTGCATTATGTATGAGCTGATTTTCAGTATGCTCCATAATGCAGCTGCCACTTATTTTGACTTAATAAATTAACTAATGGTTCAACCATGAGCAGCAAACCCTATTCTAAACTCTATTAAAGCATGATTATAGCACTAGAATTTAGCACTTAAAAAAATTCATCATTTTATCATTTCCAAAATTTACACTTCATAAACATTATTTTACCTGCATTATATATGAGTTGATTTTCAATGCGTTTCATATTACAGTTGCAACTTATTTTTACTTAAAGTATTAACTAATGGTTCAACCATGATTCTAGCATTACAATTTAGCACTTACTTTAATGAATCATTTTGTCGATGCAAAAATTCAAACTTCATAAACTTTATTTCAACTGCATTATGTATGAGCTAATTTTCAGTATGTTCCATAATGCAGCTGCAACTTATTTTGACTTAATAAATTAATAAATGGTTCACCTATGAGCAGTAAACCCTATTCTAAACTCTATTAAAGCATGATTATAGCACTAGAATTTAGCACTTAAATAAATTCATCATTTTATCATTTCCAAAATTTACACTTCATAAACATTATTTTACCTGCATTATATATGAGTTGATTTTCAATGCGTTTCATATTACAGTTGCAACTGATTTTTACTTAAAGTATAATCTAATGGTTCAACCATGATTGTAGCATTACAATTTAGCACTTACTTTAATGAATCATTTGGTTGATGCAAAAATTCAAAATCCATAAGCTTTATTTTATCTGCATTATTTATGAGTTGATTTTCAGTATGTTCCATAATGCAGTTGCAACTTATTTTGACTTAATAAATAAACTAATGGTTCAAACATGAGCAGCAACCCCTATTCTAAGCAATAATTATTGATCATTGTAGCACTAGAATTCAGCACTTAAATAAATTCATCATTTTATCATTTCCAAAATTTACACTTCATAAACATTATTTCACCTGCCTTATAAATGAGTTGATTTTCAATGTGTTTCATATTACAGTTGCAACTTATTTTTACTTAAAGTATAAACTAATGGTTCAACCATGATTGTAGCATTAGAATTTAGCACTTATTTAATGAATCATTCTGTCGATGCAAAAATTCAAACTTCATAAACGTTATTTCGTCTGCGTTATGTATGAGTCCATTTTCAGTATGTTCCATAATGCAGTTGCAACTTATTTAGACTTAATGAATTAATAAATGGTTCACCTATGAGCAGTAAACCCTATTCTAAACTCTATTAAAGCATGATTATAGCACTAGAATTTAGCACTTAAATAAATTCATCATTTTATCATTTCCAAAATTTACACTTCATAAACATTATTTTACCTGCATTATAAATGAGTTGATTTTCAATGTGTTTCATATTACAGTTGCAACTTATTTTTACTTAAAGTATTAACTATTGGTTCAACCATGATTGTAGCATTAGAATTTAGCGCTTACTTTAATGAATCATTTTGTCAATGCAAAAATTCAAACTTCATAAACTTTATTTCAACTGCATTATGTATGAACTGATTTTCAGTATGTTCCATTAATGCAGCTGCAACTTATTTTGACTTAATAAATTAACTAATGGTTCAACCATGAGCAGCAAACCCTATTCTAAGCAATAATTATGGATCATTGTAGCACTAGAATTTAGCACTTAAATAAATTCATCATTTTATCATTTCCAAAATTTACACTTAATAAACATTATTTTACCTGCATTATATATGAGTTGATTTTGAATGCGTTTCATATTACAGTTGCAACTGATTTTTACTTAAAGTATAAACTAATGGTTCAACCATGATTGTAGCATACAATTTAGCACTTACTTTAATGAATCATTTTGTTGATGGAAAAATTCAAACTTCATAAACTTTATTTCTACTGCATTATGTATGAGCTGATTTTCAGTATGTTCCATAATGCAGCTGCAACTTATTTTGACTTAATAAATTAACTAATGGTTCAACCATGAGCAGCAAACCCTATTCTAAGCAATAATTATGGATCATTGTAGCACTAGAATTTAGCACTTAAATAAATTCATCATTTTATCATTTCCAAAATTTACACTTCATATACATTATTTTACCTGCATTATATATGAGTTGATTTTCAATGCGTTTCATTTTACAGTTGCAACTGATTTTTACTTAAAGTATAAACTAATGGTTCAACCATGATTGTAGCATTACAATTTAGCACTTACTTCAATGAATCATTTTGTTGATGCAAAAATTCAAACTTCATAAACTTTATTTTAACTGCATTATGTATGAGCTGATTTTCAGTATGTTCCATAATGCAGCTGCAACTTATTTTGACTTAATAAATTAATAAATGGTTCACCTATGAGCAGTAAACCCTATTCTAAACTCTATTAAAGCATGATATAGCACTAGAATTTAGCACTTAAATAAATTCATCATTTTATCATTTCCAAAATTTACACTTCATAAACATTATTTTACCTGCATTATATATGAGTTGATTTTCAATGCGTTTCATATTACAGTTGCGACTGATTTTTACTTAAAGTATAAACTAATGGTTCAACCATGATTGTAGCATTACAATTTAGCACTTACTTTAATGAATCATTTTGTTGATGCAAAAATGCAAACTTTATAAACTTTATTTCACCTGCATTATTTATGTGTTGTCTGTATGATGCCGATTTTTGCGCGGCCGAAGGCCGCCTGCCGCGGAGGGTAGGGCAGTCAGAGCTTCGCAGGCCGGAGGAGCTCTGGCGCCCTGCCCAAAGCGGCGGGCGGCCAAGGCCAGCTTAAGTAGTTTCCGCATATATATATGTCCCTGTCGCGCTCGTACTCCGCAGTTTTTCAACGAAATTGGCTCGGGGCTTTTTTGCGTTTGGCGTAATTTTGCGTTTTTTGCCCCAAACCTGAATTTTTGATGTTTCAAAGTACCAAAAATCACAATTTGCTGGTTTTTTAACGAAATTAGCTGAAATTTTGCATGAAGGTCCGTTTAGGTGGTGGCCTGGGACTATTATTGGGGTTTTGCAAAATTTTTGTGTTTTTCCCACAACTTAGTATTTTGATGTTTCAAATTCGAAAAATTCATAACTCCCTAGTTTTTAAACAAAATCGGCTGAAATTTTGCATGAAGGTCCTACTAAGTGGTGGCTTTAAACCATTATTTGGGCTTTGCGAAATTTTCGGGTTTTTCCCTAAAACTTAGAATTTTGATGTTTCAAATTTGAAAAAACAATAAATCCTGGGTTATCAACCAAATTTACTGAAATTTGCTCATGTAGATTGACAATATTGCTTGGAACAGAGGCCGCGCATATTGGCGACAGCCGAGAATACCTTGTTTAAATTGCAAGTACAAGGATTTTGTATTTATTTATGTTTATTAACAAGTCTTTTATATCGCGTTTTTCAAATCCATAGCTCGTTATTGTGTTGGTGAAGTTTTTGCAAAACAAATTGGTAAACTAGCGCATTTCTTATCATCATAGTTTTTGATTGATATATCAAACCGAATATCGATACATTTGCATCAACGGGAGGCACTTGTATTCATCTGTCAGCCAATCAGCCCAGCCGGCCTAAAACGCTTGTTTAGCTGATGTGTACCCATAAAACCCATACCCGAAGCTTCATATTTTGAAACTCAGCATAGCTTCTGAAATTCTCTTCAAAAGACTCAATTTTTGTTGGGCCTTCCATTTGAAATGCACCACATTCTGTGCTTTTAGGCATTCCACGATTCTATGGATCGTTGGAATTTGCATACCGGGAAATGCAGAGAAAGATATCAGCCTTGGGAGGCATGTGCACAAATTATACACCGTTCTTTAAAGAACGGTATATAATTTTTACACATGTCTCCCGAGCCTGAGCTCATTCTCTGCATTTCCCGGTATGCAAAAGCTCTCTTAAAAAGCCACAACGCCACTGCTGTTGAGTCACAAACAAAAGGCGAATAAGATGGCAATGGTGGCAGCGTTTATTCTGCTCCTCTTTGTAGCGCACTCTGCAGCCACTCTACCTTGCACCCGTGCCTGCGCGTTAGCACAAGCAGCCCTTTAACATTGTCGGGGCGTACTTGTTCTACGCTTGTCTGTTTCAGTCCCCATTTGTCCATAGAAAAGCAACAAATTAATGTAAATTTTGACGTTATAGAAATGGTGAAATCGCGCAATCATCGCAAAGCCTAACTTCTTCTTCAAAACACACATCCCAAACTCAAAACCACCCACCAATTTTCGAACCATAATCTTTGATTGGAGTTGGTGCAGGTTGCCAAGACCAAAGTGTCTATGGCAGAAGAATGCGGCAACAAACAACGAGTGGCAGATGACGTGCGTGACGGAGGCCTTCTATCAGGAGTTCATGGCCGGCATGGACCCCGCCGGATACGGCCCCACCCTTATTTTCCTGGGCCAACATCCGCACCTGCCCATTCGCCTATTATTACCACCCCCTTTTAACTTGCACTGAACAGGTCACGAAAACTGATGGCATCAAAGGTGTAGAAGCAGCAATAGAGAACAGAACGGTGAGAGGAGGTGGTGGTGGGAACGAGTTATATATGGTACCATCGGCAAGCCAAATGAGGATCTCTTTTCTCCTAAATTTGTAATTGCCTCCAGTAACAAGGTGTTCTCGGCTGGCGCCAAGATGCGCGGCCTCATTTCCAAGCCAAACACTTAAGCTACACGAACGAGTATTACCAATTGCAAATTCATTTCTTCCAAATTTTACTTGTGATTTATGACCAGTCATTTATGAATTTTCGTACATTGAAACATCAAAAAATTGAGTTTTGGGCAAAAATAGAAAAATTAGGTCAAGCCCAAAAAATGGCCTGGAGATACCACCTAGGCGCACTTTCATGCAAAAAATCAGGCAATTTCGTTGAAAAACCAGTGATTTATGAATTTTCGTACTTTGAAACATCAAAAAATTGAGTTTTGGGCAAAAATCCAAAAATTACGTCAAGCCCAAATAATGGCATGGAGATACCACCCAGGCGGACTTTCATGCCAAAAATCAGCCAATTTCGTTGAAAAACCAGTGATTTATGAATTTTCGTACTTTGAAACATCAAAAAATTGAGTTTTGGGCAAAAATCGAAAAATTACGTCAAGCCCAAATAATGGCGTGGAGATACCACCCAGGCGGACTTTCATGCAAAACAGCAGCCAATTTCGTTGAAAAACCAGTGATTTATGAATTTTCGTGCTTTGAAACATCAAAAAATTGAGTTTTGGGCGAAATTCAAAAAATTACGCCAAGCACCAAAAATGGTCCTGAGGCACCACCTAGGCGGACCTTCATGCAAAAAATCAGCCAATTTCGTTGAAAAACCGCGGAGTACGGGCCTGGGACACACACATATATATACTAGTAATATGGGTCAGTGGCCGCGCTTCGCGCGGCCACACTTATGTTTCAGCATCTTTGGTTTCTTTTTTTTTTCAAACACACTTTACAGCATTTTTAGTTTTCATAAAATAGGTAATCCATTGACTGGCACCTATTGATCTCAGGGTGTAATGCTGATGTCAGAAAATATCAGAAGTTGCAATTTCACAAAATTCGGATACTCCAATGATCAGAAAGGCAAACTTAAAAAGATCAAGGACTGCAAACATACATCGTAAGCAGCCCAAGTGACCTCTGGTTTTAAACACCTGCATATCGCTACTTATGAATACCTTGAAACATCAGCTCACTGAGTAGGGCCAAAATGGCGAAAATTGACTTTACTCAGTGGCATTTTTCAATATTTTAATTCCAAAAAAGGAAAAAAGTAAATTGAAGGACTTGTAGAGAATTGTTTTGCCTTGAATTGAAAAAAAAGTCCGACAGAAAAAGTTAAAAAATCGAGGACCTATGAAGTTTCAAAGTCAAAAAATGGCCAAAAATGGCAAAAATCGGCACGTTTTCAATTATTTCATGACTTTAACATTTTCCATGCATGGAGCACCCCAAAAAATGTTGAATAACTCGCCAAGACCGTTGCATAGAGCTATCATATGTTAGGATAAGTAAAGAATCCAGGTAGCCCAAAGACCCCTCCCAAAATGGCATCACGCGTATATAATAAGATATATATATATGCGGACAGACGGACGCAAAAATGGGGTAACTGCTTAAGCTGGCCTTGGCCGCCCGCCGCTTCGGGCAGGGCGCCAGAGCTCCTCCGGCCTCCAGGCACGGGTGCTACGGCCCCTACGCTTCGCCTAGCATGCTTCGCATGCTAGGCTACGCTCCAGGGCCTCCGCACCCATGCCCTCCGGCCTCCGGAGCTCTGACTGCCCTGCCCTCCGCGGCAGGCGGCCTTCGGCCGCGCAAAAAGTCAAGGAAATACAAATTTTACTAGTGGAATCTGTTTGGTCAGTTGCATTAAGTTTTTGGCACTCGCAGTGGCCGCTGCTCCATCTCCAGCAGCTGCAATTTGTCCCAATTTGAGGTTGCAGCATAATTGGGGGCTATGCGAACAAAGCAGAAGCATGGTCCCCTCTTAACCAAGGACAAACCCTATTACAGATTTTGAAAATATGATTGGCTGCCATATATTCCATGAACATATTTTAGAGTTGCAAGTAGGCCTAATGGACGCAGAAAACCCCTAGCTTAAATCAAAAAAAAAATTGTTCAATTTGGTTAAGAATTGAGCAAGTTAGTAAATCGACCCTGGAAGATGGCTTGGCGCCTCCAGAATTTTGATTTTAGGCCTCATTTATGCCAAAATTGGGGTTGGAAATTCAGTTAAATGTAAGGGGGACCCTTACAAAAAAAATCAAAAATCCTAAAAAGTTTTGGCTAGGATGCTCGTAGGGCTAAAACAAGGATAGATTCAGAATTCTCGCAAAATATTACACAGAATGGCTTTAAAAAACAATGAAATTTTGTAAAAAAAATTTCACTTCCGGCCACCCCACACTGTCTCCTCACTTGCTCTAACTCAAAAGGAAAAGTCCGTAGTTTTTTTTTGACCAATTTCAAATGTAAGCACAGATTTGGAATCGGCACATATGACTTGTGAACAAAAAAACTCACGTCTCCTGGCAATTCTCAGAATTGGGGCCGTGCGAGCAATGCGAAAGCACGGTCCCCTCTTAGCCAAGGAAAAGCCTATTAGAGATTTTGAAAAAACATGGAATTACGGATGAGCAAAAAACTTTTTGCGTTTATACCCACCCACCCGCTGATGGAAAATTTCGGATGGATAGGAAAAACACCTAAACATATGTTCAAAACAAACAGAATTGTACACATTACTCATAACTAAGCTAAAGTGCAGTGCATTTTTCTGAGCTCTCTCAGCTCTGTTGCTGAGATGGAACCATTGTTAAACAAGTATATGGCGCAAAGTGCAATAGGTGACCGCGGAGCACACCACATTCCAGCTTACAATATGAATGCCTGGAATGTCGTCACTCCAAAGGGCAAGTCTGTGGTTTCTCACCCATTTTCAAAAGTAAGCACAGATTTGGAATCGTTATATATGACAGGTGAACAAAAAAACTCAAGGTATTTTGTTCAATTCTTAGCCGTTCAGCTGTTACTGTTTAATGATGCCATTGCCGTGCATGAAAGTTTGTCACTCAAGAGGGTAAGTCTGTGGTTTCTCAACCATTTTCGAAAATAAGCACAGATTTGGAATCGTATTATGCAACTTGTGAACAAAAAAACTAAAGTGTTCTGTTCAAATATCAGCCGTTCAGCTGCTACGAATTATTGATGCTATTGTCATGCATGAAAGTTTGTCACTCAAGAGGGTAAGTCCGTGGTTTCTCAACCATTTTCAAAAGTAAGCACAGATTTGCAATCGTTATATACGACTTGTGAACAAAAAAACTCAAGTCTTCTGTGCAATTATCATCCTTTCAGCTGCTAATAATTATTGATGCCATTGCCGTGCATGAAAGTTCGTCACTCAAGAGGGCAAGTCTGTGGTTTCTCAACCATTTTCAAAAGTAAGCACAGATTTGGAATCGTTATATACAACTTGTGAACAAAAAAACTCAAGTGTTCTGTGCAATCCTCAAGATTTCAGGTGCTACAGCGCAAAAACGGTATATTGCAATTTTATGGCCTTTCTACCCAAAAAAGTAATGTTTCAAATGCTCGGAAACCGGGTCTACCCCTCCAGATCTTCCTAAAATAGCATTACCTTTCAGGAAAAAAAAAGTTTGTCCAAATCCGTTGAGAATTCGCCCGTGGACAGCATTTCCAGAAATACATACATACATACATATATATATACATATATATATACACACATATATATATATATATATATGTATATATCGACCCTGGAGGGTGCCATGGTGCCTCCAGAATCTTGATTTTCGGCCTCCTTTATGCCGAAATTGAGGTTGGAAAATCGATTGAATGTAAGGGGGGACCCTTACAAAAAAAACCGAAAATCTTAAATAGCGTTTGCTAGGATGGTCGGAGAGCTAAACCAAGGACAGATTCGGAATCCTTGCAAAAAACTACACAAAACTGGTCTATAAAACATTAAAATTTTGAAAAAAAAAATTTTCATCTTCCAGCCACTTCAGCCCTTCCATCTGTCACTCAAAAAGGGAAGTCCATGGTTTTTAGACCAAATTAAAATGTAAGCACAGATTTAGAATCGGCATATATGACTTGTGAACAAAAACACTCAAGTCTTCTTGGCAATTCTCAAAATTGGGGCCGTGCGAGCGGAGCGGAAGCACGGTCCCCTCTTAGCCAAGGACCAACTCTATTACGGATTTTGAAAATATGATTGGCTGCCAAATATTCCATGGGCAACTTACAAAGCCGCGAGTAGGCTCAATGGACGCAGCAAACACAGAGCTTCAATCAAAAAAAAAGTTTGCCAATTTTGGTTGAGAATTGGGCAAGTTATGGCCAAAAAACTTTTTAAAAAGTGTCCGTCCGTTATCCGTCCGCCGTCCGCCGTGCGCCGTCCGCCGTACGTTCTGCTCGGCATGGGGATTGGCAATATCTGGGGCTCCAGTCTCAACGTCACTATAGTATATCGACCCTGGAGGGTGCCATGGTGCCTCCAGAATCTTGATTTTCGGCCTCCTTTATGCCGAAATTGAGGTTGGAAAATCGATTGAATGTAAGGGGGGACCCTTACAAAAAAAACCGAAAATCTTAAATAGCGTTTGCTAGGATGGTCGGAGAGCTAAACCAAGGACAGATTCGGAATCCTTGCAAAAAACTACACAAAACTGGTCTATAAAACATTAAAATTTTGAAAAAAAAATTTTCATCTTCCAGCCACTTCAGCCCTTCCATCTGTCACTCAAAAAGGGAAGTCCATGGTTTTTAGACCAAATTAAAATGTAAGCACAGATTTAGAATCGGCATATATGACTTGTGAACAAAAACACTCAAGTCTTCTTGGCAATTCTCAAAATTGGGGCCGTGCGAGCGGAGCGGAAGCACGGTCCCCTCTTAGCCAAGGACCAACTCTATTACGGATTTTGAAAATATGATTGGCTGCCAAATATTCCATGGGCAACTTACAAAGCCGCGAGTAGGCTCAATGGACGCAGCAAACACAGAGCTTCAATCAAAAAAAAAGTTTGCCAATTTTGGTTGAGAATTGGGCAAGTTATGGCCAAAAAACTTTTTAAAAAGTGTCCGTCCGTTATCCGTCCGCCGTCCGCCGTGCGCCGTCCGCCGTACGTTCTGCTCGGCATGGGGATTGGCAATATCTGGGGCTCCAGTCTCAACGTCACTATAGTATATCGACCCTGGAGGGTGCCATGGTGCCTCCAGAATCTTGATTTTCGGCCTCCTTTATGCCGAAATTGAGGTTGGAAAATCGATTGAATGTAAGGGGGGACCCTTACAAAAAAAACCGAAAATCTTAAATAGCGTTTGCTAGGATGGTCGGAGAGCTAAACCAAGGACAGATTCGGAATCCTTGCAAAAAAC
>JASANA010011265.1:0-79907 GCA_030248095.1 Ptycholaimellus sp. GST1_10
GGAGCAAAAAGTGAAGGCCCGCCCTTCCCCGCAATTGGCGTAGGCTGGCCTCAATCGGCTTCCCAGTCAAGAGGCCCCCCCAAATCAGAGGGGAAGAGGAAAAGGGGCGATGGTGGTTGAGGCCCTCCTGGCCCCAAAAGCGCCCCCGCACATCTATTGTTTCCAGCCTCTCCAAAGACCGACAAACGCCCTTCTAGTACTATCCATCCATCCTCTACTACGCTACTACGCAACCGCGGCAACAGCTTGCCCCAATGACCGCCCTGGAAGAAGAAAGCCAGAGCATTTCATGCCGCCGCCTCCCTCGTAAATCCCTCCCTCCCTCCCTCCCTCCCTCCCCTCACAGCGGAACCAGCGCGCCAATCCCCTCAGTCGGGGGGGATTGTCGCCTAGCCCCCTCACATTCCCCTCTTCTTACCCCACTCCCCAAGGACCTGCCGCTCCGTAATAGCAGGCAAACTGGAACAAGCCCAACTCCCCTCCATTCCACTCTTTAACCAGCCTTTTCTACCACTACCAGACTACTTCTCGATAGCGGGTTCTTTGCGAATACAGATCTGAGGAGCTCTCTTATGTGCCTGCTTCGCGAATACCAAATAAGAGGGCAGCAGACTGATGAAAGGCAATGAGAGTGGGTGGGTGGAAGGCGGAGAAAGTCGGCGGTGGAAGGAAGGGGTTGGACAGAAGTTAGGAGGGCTGTGGCGTGCGGCGGTGTCTAAAGGGCTTCTTTGGGGCAGGAGGGGTTTGGGGGGAGGGAGGGGAGCGGGGCGTAGGCTTTCCTTTTTCACGCCTGCCTCCCTAAGCCCTTCGCCTATCGACGTCTGCCTTTTCTCTCTTCCCCTCTCTCAAGCATCCGCCGTGGGCAGCAAAAAGCCAGAAGCACCGCTTCCCTCCGCCCGCTCATGCTAATCCCAGGCCGACTGCAAAGCAGGGGCTGAGGAAGTGCCAGAGGCTGCTGAGCCTGGGAGCGGGGCAACCTGGCTGACACAACGGCTCAATGAAGCCCTAATCACCAGCATTCCCACCCTATCATCACCCACCTTCACCTCCTTCTCCCTCAATATACCTTCACATTTTCCTTCACTAATCTCTTTTGCGTTGCAAATGTGAAAAACACGACATGGCAATTATAAACAACGCAATGAAAACAATTGTGAAACTGAATCATTACCAGATTTGGTTTGTATTTATTTTTCTGCTGAGGATAGTTAGCAAACTCGATCAATACCAGTGGTCTTCAATCTGACTAAGTCAAACTTTCTGAAACAAAACACTCGTAAATGCTCGATATTGTTTGAAAACTTAATGTATGACGCATTTGTTTTCGTGCATGTTCATCAATTGAATTGGGGTCATGAAGGTGACATGTTTTGGCTGGAAATAGAGAGAATAAATCGACGTAGTATACCTACCCGCCCATTCAACGCCAATGGATGGCTGGCTGGTGGAGGAGGGGCGGTTGGCGGAGGCGGTTTCTATTGGCCTTTGTGCATTGGGGGAGTCCCCACCTTTCCCACCACTCCTCCCCTCCTCCTAGCGTCAGATACACACACGCAACACGCCATCCCTCACGCATACATCCTCAATATGGCCTATCCCAACCTCCCTGCCTCCAAGCTCCCCGTCGGTTCTTCCAGCCCTTCCTCCCCTCCATTACACCCAATGCCAACAGCCGCTTTTCAGTTGACAATGAAGAGTCCCCTGCACCGCCGCCTTACGACACTGCCGTGGAGACAGGCGGCTACAGCGGCGTTGGAACCCACGCTACCACAACAACCGTCGTCATCGCTGCCCCAAGCCTCGAATTCTCTTTTCAGCCTCAGGTTGAGCACGATAGCGTCACAACTCACAAGATGCATAATGATAGGATGTGATTATAGGCAATGAAGTGTCCTGGCTGCGCTGCAGACATCCTCACTGAGGTATCCTACGAAGACGGACTGCTCGTCTGGATCATCTTCGGCAGCCTCTTTGCTCTCGGGTTCTTTTCCAATAAGTCAATAAACCTGCCACCTTAAAATAGGCAGTATTTAGATTCATCCTGCTCATACCCTGGTGCCTATGCTGCATCCCGTTTCTCATCAAAGACTGCAAGGATGTCGTTCATAAGTGCCCCAGCTGCAAGCGTTACTTGGGCACCAAAAAACGTCTCAGCTAATTATACTCTTCGCATTAATGTCCGCATTTTCTTTCTTTTGCCGCTACTTCTGATTCCGCCAACAAATAATCAATCAAACATTCGCGATAAGGCAATGGGAAAAAATCTCCGCAAGGCATATGAGCATAGTATCGCGAAAACGATGCTGGACAAAAAGGCGGGATGCTGACTAAGGCACCTGTGCCGGCGGACAATGCATAGGAAAAGAAATGGCTGTGGACAGAAGAGGAGATGACTAGTAGAGAGGGTGGTTGGGGTCGGGCCAGAAGCCGTGGCGCTGAAGG
Organism: Ptycholaimellus sp. GST1_10; assembly: GCA_030248095.1. NCBI lineage: Eukaryota > Metazoa > Nematoda > Chromadorea > Chromadorida > Chromadoridae > Ptycholaimellus > Ptycholaimellus sp. GST1_10. Next base: position 2,443 of record JASANA010011265.1, read on the forward strand.
AAGTGGCGGATGTGGAGGAGGTCCGCGTTGGAGGGCTTCTGGACTGGCATGCCTTCCTTCTCGCACAGGTCGAAGGCCCAGGCAAAGGCCTCGTCGCAGCGATCCAGCACCGCCTCCTTCACCTCACGGGCCACACCCTGACCCATCGCCTTCAATCAGCCCCACCCTTTGGAAGCTTGATGCGCTATGCAGGCTAGCTGAGGCCAACCAGGACTCCGGCCTCGGCCAGTTGGCGACGGAAGTTGACCGGCAGCTCCACCTCCGAGGTCCCCCGGCACGCCTGCCCGCCTCCCTCACTCCCCTTACTCTCCTCCACCGTCTTGCCTTCTGCAACCAGCTGCTGTCTGCACCGGGGGAAGGGGGGAGGTTGAGAGAGGGGGGACGGTGACTGGAAGCGGCGCCGTGAGAGGTGATGCGACAGAAGATGCCGCCCATCTCGTCCATGTCCCCCTCCTCCTCAGACTCCTCCGCAAGGTCATCCTCCGGCGGCATGCCCTGCACCGGCAAGAAGAAGGTTAGGTGAATTGGAAGGAAAAAGAGTAGGAACGAAAGCTTCGGAGAAGTTTTGGACGGCAGTGGATGAGGTGCCGGCGGATTTGGTGCTCCCAGCGCTGCTCATCATCTCCACCCCAATTGATATATATACACTCTACTCAAGGACTGGCAGGAACTAAACACTGGGCGCTCAACTCTCAACTCCAACCCCCACCAACACTCAAATGGACTAGAGTGCGTCCGCTCGTCAGCAGAATGAGCGCGAAATGTGGAATGCAAAACAAAGAGGGGCTATGTAGGTGGGTGGAGGAGAATTGAGCGCGCAGCTTTGCTGCAAAAGGCAGGGGGAAGGACGTACTCGTTTGAACTGAGAGCTGAAGCTGTTGTTGGTAGATGCAGCGAAGGCGCCTTTCCCACTCCCAAACGTCTTGCTCAGCACACCTCCTCGCCCCTCCAAATGGCACAATCATTCGCAAACAAATCCTAAAAGGCAAAGAAGAGGCAATACGGCTTTGGAAGTAGAAGGCTGGGCTTTGGGAGGACTCGGTAGGAAGACTGGAGCAGTGGGATCGAGCTGTGGCCGGGCTGTGCCCCAGTTAGCAGCGAAATCAATCATCTTGCCAGATCCCAAGGCAGCTGTAACATAGCACTTCAAATAGGCTGAGGAATGGGGTTGGAGCAAAGCTTGCGCACATGCAGGTCTGGGTGGGGCGGATGTTTGGGGAGTGTTGTAGAGAGCCGCTTGGCTGGCGAACCGCCGCATGTCTCCCTGAGCCTCGTTTGCTGACTTTGAGCAGCCTTCTCTGTCTGCTAAACAAAGTGTGTCATAATGAGCCTTGATAGAAACTTGATAGATGAAGCAACCAGGCAAGAGGGCCTCAGGAGCTTGGGGAAGGTCGGGGGGCCTGAGTTGAAGGTCGGAGGGCTTGAGTTGGATGTCGGGTAGATTGTCGCTCCAAAGTTCCGGAGCCTCGTCCGGACCACCCAGGCGTTCCCGCACCTCCGCTGCCTGCCAGGCCCCCAAACTAAGTCATATGGACACGAAGAGACATTGCGAGGAGAGCATACCGTGCAGCTTGGAGTCATGGATTGCTGGATGAGAAAGAGGCTGTCACGACTGTAAATTGGTCGTTCCTCCGTCGCACCTGACTTCAAAAAATTTAACTATGCTTTCACTTCATTTAGCACATATTTGCATAAAAATACTATTTAGTTGGAGAGCAATTGATAAAAATACCTGAAGGTCGTTGAAGTTGAGCTCCTCGAAGAGTTCCATGAGGTCATTGCTTATTGGCAGCGCATCCCCCTCTTCTTTCTCCATCGGCTGATCATCATCAGCACTAAAATAGATCTACTCATGAATTAACAAACAAGGTATTCTCGGCTGTCGCCAAGAGATGCGCGGCCTTGCTTCGAGATACCACACGCATGAATCTTCATGCCAATATTTAACAGATTTCTTTGAAAAACCATTAATTTATGAATGTTCACATTTTTGAAACACCAAGATTTTAGGTTTTTGGCCATAAATCAGGAAATATTTAATATTTCGTAAATTCTTTATAACAGCTTCAAGACACCACCCAGACAGATCATCATGCCAAAAATCAACTGATTTCATTGAAAAACCATGGATTTATGCATGTTAAAATATTTGAAACATCAATATTTTAGTTTTTTGACTATAAATCAAGAAATAATAAATATTTTAAAAATTCCTTTTAACACCTTCAAGATATCAACTTGACAGACGTACCTGCCAAAAATCAGCTGATTTCGTTGAAAAACCAGTGATTTATGATTTTTCGTATTTTGAAACATCAAAAAATTGAGTATTGGGCGAAAATCAAAAAATTACGCCGATCGCAGAAAAACGTCCCGAGCCACCACCCAGACGGACCTTCATGCAAAAAATCAGCCAATTTCGTTGAAAAACCGAGGAGTACTGGCTCTGGACACACATATATATATACTAGTAATATTGCTCTGTGGCCGCGCTTCGCGCGGCCACCTGCTTGGTGGCTAGGGAGATTAATAGCTTCTTGGTGGCTATGGAGATCAATAGCTATAAAAGTTCTTAATCATTTTAGCACAAATTTTCGTTTTTGTCGTTATTCGCAATATATTTCATTGTGCACAAACACCATCAAGTATCTATAAGCGAGCTCAAAACCATCGGTCCAGTGGACTTCTAAATGAATTGTAGGGTTCCTGCCAGATTATCATTTCAATGACACACAGGCAAGCATCACAAATGAGCTTGCCAGAAATTTATTTCGTACCCTCTATACAACAGATTTGCAACATCAGCACATTGAGTAGAGCCAAAATCGCTAAAATTGACTAAACTCATTTCAATTTTTGAGCACTAAAATTTTTAAAAGTTGAAAAAGTAAAGATATGATCTGAAACAGAATTGTTTTGCCTTGAATTAAAAAAAAAGTCCACCAAGAATTGTTGAAAATTGGCTGAGCAATGAAGTTTCAAAGTTGAAAAATGTTGAAAATTAGCACATTTTCGACGATTTCATTATTTTCTAGAGTTCAGGGACAGGTGCAGCGATATGCCAGAGATGGTTCAATCCGAGATCTATCCAAAATGGTATCACATGCCAGGATAGGTGGATAATCCAGTCGGCCCGAGGTACCCTCCCAAACTGGGGTCACGCGTATATAATAAGATATATGCGGAATGACGGACGAAAAATAGGGTAACAGCTTAAGCGGGCCTTGGCCGCCTGCCGCGGAGGGCAGGGCAGCCAGAGCTCCTCCGGCCTCCGGGCATGGGTCCTACGGCCCCTACGCTTCGCCTAGCATGCTTCGCATGCCAGGCTACGCTCCGGGGCCTCCGCACCCATGCCCTACGGCCTCCGGAGCTCTGGCTGCCCTGCCCTCCGCGGCAGGCGGCCTGCGGCCGCGCAAAAAATTGAGTTCTAAAAAAAATTGGAATGAAGAAGGCAAGGTCTGAAATGGAAAGTAACCAAAATATCACAGATGGTTGGTCAGGTGAGAAGCAATGTTGGACCTGTGCATCTCGCTCAGATTCCTCCTCCTCCTCATCCTGCTCTTCATCCTCCTCCTCATCCTGCTCCTCCTACACTCTAGCTGTAATTGTGAGAGCAGCGACCAGGAAGAGGAGCAGTAAGAGACCTGGTGGAGAGGAGGGGTGGGATGGGAGGACGGCGTGTTTGACACAATCTCCAGCGGCGGACTCACCGACGATGTCACCTCACTTCAAACTCCATTTCCTCCATCCTCTTGAGTGGAAGGCGAGAAAGGCGGTACGTGATGATGGGAGCGGTCTGATGATAGGGCGGAGGCGGTGTCGGCGCAGGTGGAGGTGGCTGGCGGGTGGAGAAGGGAACAGCTGGGGGGTAGAGGGCGGGGCGGTAAAAGGCCGCAGGGTACGGCTGATAAACCGGCACTGGGTAGGGCACAAAGAGCGGCATCGCTGACGCCGAAGTTCCGTCCGCCAACGACCAGTCGCCTTCAGCAAGCAATGATTCAGCAAGTCAGGAGAGGAAGAAGGGTAGGAGAGGACTAGGAGGAGGGGGTGGAAGGCGAGGTGTGATGAGAGTGTGAGTAGGAGGATGGGAGGAGATGGGAGGCGGTCCCTGTAGAGCGCTGCTGTTGGAGGAGGCGGGAGTGAGGTCCGCGGTGGTAGCAGTGCCGCTGGTTTCCGGCTGGGCAGGCGGGGAGGACTGCGGGGGGCTGTAGGAGTTCCTCGTCATCGGTCGAGGCGCGAATATCCTAGCAAATTGTCTTCTTAATCGTATCAACATCTGCCAAAAGCAAGCGGAGAAGGAACGGTGGTGCGGGATAGTTGCAGTAGAGGGGCTGCCCCAGCAGAGGGTTGTAGAGCGGGCGAGGTAGAAAAACGGGCTGTACCACGAAGCCTGAAGAGTTTCATCAATTTGGAGTGGGAGATGTCAAAGTGCAGAGAAGATGTGAATGTGAGATGAGATGTGAGAAGATGTGGTAGTGTGAAGAGCAAGTGAGAAGGTGTTGTGAAGAGGTAAGAGTGTGAGTAGTGATAAAAAGCATTGTGATAGTAAGAAAGTGGGTAGGATAGGGACCATGCGGGTGGAAAGGATGCGGCAAGAAGGTAAGTGGAATCGGCACGTTCATCAGTGGCATAATTGGCCCTGCAACACTTCTCACCACTCACCCACCAATTCCCCCACAGCAGCTAATCGCCCAAGAAACATTATTTTCTGCGTTATATCTTCCGTTAAAGACCAATGTTTGTCCCAAGTACGTGGAAGAAAAGCAGGATAGGTAGCTTGGGGGCCCAATAATCACGCGATTAGCCAAAGCATATAGCAATCACCTTCCCAGAAAGCTGAGGATTAAATTTGAGATATACTCTGAGTGTTCTAACCTTCATCATCTTCAAGATCTAAAGAAAATATTGGCAAAGAATAGAGCTAATAGTATGGGAGGAAATAAAAAGTGAACGGCAAGGCAGGAGTGGTTGAGAAGGGATAGGCGGTGTGGCCATCCTTCCGTCCTCCGCCCACCACTAATTCTGCTCCACAACAGAACTTTGGTGGGCTACCCGTAAACGCAGGAACACTTTTGCGCGCACTTACCTCCTGCCTCACCATACAGTAATCGCATTGATGTGCGTTTGCATGAGTGCCCATGTTCCGCCCACTTGAAACAAAGGCACTCAAAGCTATTTATTCGAAAATCAAATCATGGGATATTGGCAAAACGAATCACCATGATGGAATGAACATTGCATGTTGCATAATATCAGTAAGAAAAAAACGTAGACCTGAAATATGGATCACCAAAGCTTCATGACAAGGCACTGGGCAGCGCCGCCGCTTTTCATGAACTCTTCCATCTCCACCTAAAATCTGATTTTTAAGAGGGGATGAAGAGGTTGAGAGAAGTGGGAGGATTGACTAGAGTGACGTGGATGTCCCTGGAGCGCAGTAGCTGTGCCGTTTGGTCGCAGTGAGCAGGCAGGATGACCTGCTGGGCGCCGACACTCAGCCCGTTACACACAAACTTCTCCGCCTCTTCCTTGGACACACGAATCAGCTCAAACTTGGACTCCAGCAGCTGCAGTTGCAATCCCAGTTGACGAGAATTCCTGCAAACGAGGCCGAGGCTTGCCTTGATGGAGTCCTGGTTGAAAGCAGGCTCGTAGACGACGGCCATGGAACTGCCGATGGGGAAGAAGCAGGTGTCGAGATGGTAGAAATCCGGGTGGACCAAAGGCAGACGGTGAATGGTCACCCGCCCCTTCGTCATCTTTTCGATCTCGTCGTAGACCTGCACCCTCCTTTTGATCAAACTGGAAGGGAAAGCTAAAGAACAAACCTCGATCTGCGATCGCTGTCCGTAGCCGGCCCAAAGTGTCTGTGGATCTGAGAAGACGGCATCTCCGCCGCCCTCGAAGAAGAGGCTGCCGTCCCCGTACAGTTCGAAACCCTGCTCCTTGTACCAGCGCTCGTAGTGCTGGCGCTCGCCCTGCCGCTGCGGATGGCGAAAGGATGCCAGGTAGACCTTGGGGAATCAAAATATAGGCCAGTGGAGCAGAAATGGTTGAGGGACTTGGAGAGTACCTTGCCGTTGTAGGCAAGACCGGAGTTGCAGACGAAGACCATGTCGGGGAGGCCGGACACTTGGGGTATGACGTCGCAGCGGACGCCGTAGGCCTCTAGCGCCTTCTTCAAACCCTCCCACTGGGCCATCGCCGCCGCCTTGTCCACCGTCCCGCCCATCCAGTTGTTTATCTGCACCAAGGCGCCTTTGAACTGATCATCTTGGCAAGGAAGCAAGCAACCTTGTAATCCACTGCAAAGTGCTCTGGCGGACAAAGCAGGGCTCGCTTGTAGAAAGATTCACTGGAAGTCATCCTACACTTCCCTATTGCACTGCACAGCGCACGCCGCAGGCAACGGGAGAAAAGATTCTAGAACAAATGAGGATAAGCTGGAAATTTGATTGAAAAGAGGGTTGACCATCGCTGTTCTCGTCAAAATGATGTTAGGTACTTCCTTATTCTTATCAAAGAGTTGTGTTTGATGGAGTAGAGAACACACGCAATGAAAAAATATGTTTTTTTGAAGTACACACTGCATGTCTCGCGCAATGCACAGAGGAAACCTAATATCCGGCATAAACTTCAAATTCGATTAATAACATTAAATTTCTCATAAAATGTCACAATAGTATGGACTTTGTTTCAATTGTATTGGAACAGCATTTTCAAGCAACTTTAGAACTTATAACTGCATTCAAAAAATAGCACACTTACGATTGTTTGAGTCCCTTATTTGGCGTTCCCAGAAGATATCTTATCGGTGCAGGTTATGTGTACAAACATTTTTTTTTGCCTCTTACGCAACTTTATGTCCAGTGAGGCCTCAGGACACCAAACAAAAACATATGAACTGAATTATTTTTAAACGATACTCAAGAGAATTTTGACTGTTACAGCTAGGAGCAATGTGGTTTTTATTATTTTGCTTTCAACCTGATTCGATTTGTAGTATAGTTTCTGCATAGGCTGAGCCTTAAAGCGGGTGAATAGGCAGGAAAGGAAGGAGAATGGTGCCAGGCTTGTGACCAGTATGAACGATGAATTTGCCTTCCACTCTTCAATTGCCCTTTCGCCCATAACACCTTCATTTGCACCTTTCTTCTTTGCACTTCTGCCTTTTCCTCAAAACTTTTCCTATGTGATTTAGGCATTTTATAATCTATATTGGATATACCAAGACAATAAAACATGTATTTGAAAAAGGCTGGAAAGGATTGGGAAGGTTTTTGCGCAATGGTTGACGTCACTTTACAATGCTGTCAGGGGCTTAGTGGCAGGGGCTGTGAAAGTCTGCAGAAAGCCCCAGGCCCCAGTCTGTGCAGTCGCACATGTTTCCTGTCGTTTGCATCCTTGCCTCTTCTCTCCTGCAAAGCCGGGCCCAGGAGCTCCTGCCAGATCCACCGGCAGAAGATGAGGACGTTTCCTTCATCGCCATTGTTGCCTTTTCCTCGCCAGTGCCAAGCCATTTGGGCTATGGAAGGAGAGCTGAAGGGAATGCGGCACGGTAACCGGAACCCGGAGAAGTACTGCTGCGGCTACAACGAACAAGGCCTCGGACGGGAAGGACCCATGCAGCTCACCTCCGTCTCTCCTCCTCTCTGTCTCTTCCTGTCCTTATTTCATCTCTTCCCATTCTTCCAGCTGGGCAAGCAGCAAGGCTACTATCTGGGCGACTGGCTCCGTCGACGCTATCCCAATTTCTTTGCTGCCGGATTCAATCACAGCCGAGTGACTTCTTTCGCTGGAAAGGAAAAGGGGGGAAGAGTGTGATTTGAGGTGATGGGTATGTCGTCGTCAGCGGATAGGACGCAGATGAGTCTCCAGACGGAGCTGCTCGGCATGTTCCCTGCCAACGGCCCCGACAGCTGGCTTGCTGGCCTCCTGTGGCAGCCCATTGCCTACCAGATCAATGACCAAGTTAGCAATTTCCTTTAACCACGTTTGTCTGGGCAGCGGATATCACCAGTGGTCATCACCTAAGCACTAGCTGAAACTAAGGTGGTGCGGATGTACAAAGTGGAGTGTCCAAGGCTGGCCAAAATTTGGGCACCCATCGCAAGCGATCAGTCGCCTGCCATGGCCAGTTTACTGAAAAAGAACAAGGTAATCTTATCTTCCATCCTAGTCTCTCACGCTTTGTTCAGCCTTTATTTACTGATTATAGAAACTCATCGACTATGTACTGAAAGAATCAGCGATGACCCCGCCGACCGGGGCATCGAAGCTGAGCGCCATGGCTGACGTGGCCGACAATATCCTCAACCTCGTTGCTTCTATTCCTTTTATCTTTTTTGCTCCAATCTCGTCGAAATCCAGAAAGGAAGCGGAAAGTCAGTGCCAGGATGGCTGCTGCAGCGCAACATACCCGGCCTCCCATCCGGAGATCTTACAGAGCAAATTCTTGCATTTGCCGAAGTTCACCAGGTGCCTGTCCAGACATTTTACAAACCCCCTTGCATCATAGAATTGGGATTTCCAGAGAGCTTGTGCTGCCAATCTTTCCTGTGCCCGGCTCATGGCCGGACATTGGCTGTATCAGCTTGGTCAAACTCTGCGAGACCCTGGAAACCTCCAAGTCGCTGCCTATACATCGGTAATGGTCCGCAGCCTTTTTCACACCGCCGTAGAAGGCTGCAACATAGTTTTTGGGGTATAAAGGGTGTTATGGAGCCCTAAATCAGCGGCGTAGAGAGAGGGATGGTTGATGAGGGTGAAAGCCGGTTTGGGCGTGGCGGCATCGCCATTGTGGCGTGGGTTACGCGAGCCCAGTTTTGACACCCGCGTCAGACGGCCTTCACCTGACGCAAGATGCCCCTTTTTACGCCATCCCTCTGTTGCATTCCAGACATTTCCAGTCACGCTCAATCCCTTTCCAGATTATATCGAAGTTTCACGAAAACAGTGTTCAAATAGACATCGGAAAGGAAGTAATTAGATGCAACATAGTATCAATAGAAAAAGAACAGGAGATAAGGATTGCAGCACACAGAGATAGTGCTGTCGATGTTGTACGAGATGGGAGCCAATCGGAGTGAACTTCGACACATCAACCCTTCTGGGGCTTTCGTGCTAGAGTATCGGCGGGCCAAAGACGAGCAGGATGGAGCCACAATTCGCATCTTTACTTCCGTAATTCTCACCCATCCTTTAGCTGATCTTCCAAAGCTACCTTGAGTACCAGGAGCCGGAGACACAGTCGGAACCACGGAAAAGGCGCTACCGTCAGCTAGAGCTGTGCCCAGAGCCCCAGGACGGCTTCTGCCCTTTGCAAGAGTGGCTGGGGAAAAGGCAAAGCATCGCAGATGTCCCTACTGCCTGCTCCCTTACCAGCTCAGCCCATCATCTCCTAGCCTCTGTCTCCTGCCTCATTACCGCTTTTGCTTATTTCGCTCTGAGTTCTTAGTGCTTAATCGTGTTTTCGTTCAGCTAGCACGTAGTTCACGGGTTCAGAAGTATGCACCTTTCATTCCATCTATCAATCCTTCATAGATCAGATAAAAATAGGCTGTGCATTTGGTCAAAAATAATTTTGTACCTAGTTTTATGATTAAACGAGATTTCTGTGTAGATTCTGTGCTGCGCTTTTGTGGTATCTATGGTGTTGGTTTGATTATATGGCTGGAGCGCTTAATGAAATTGGTTTAACGAACTAATAACTTTGTTTTATTGCACACAACATTGTTTTTGAAACGAAGACAGAAAGTGTGAAAGAAGGCAAGAGAAGGAGAGAAAGACGGACGAAGTCCTGAGCTTTGCAGCGAATTGGTGGCTAGCGTTGAAAAATGGCGGTAAACTGGTCCATGGCTCAGAATCGCCGCGTTCGCTTCTCTGCAAAGGGCTCATTTTGCAGCAAACAAGCACTTGAGACGTTGACAGGAAGAGTATTGAATAAAGAAGGAGAGCAGAAAGAAACAGAAAGTTTTAGGTGAGTTTGAAAAGAAGGCTAACCAATTTCATTGTATAGGCAGGCGGCAATGTTGGTGTAGGGATAGATCTGGTTGGCCATGAAGTAGTAGGCGCAGCCCTTGAAGAAGTCTTGTTCAATCACCATGCACTCGCTCAGAGCCTCCCGAAGAGGCTTCTTCTCCCAATCTAAAACCCTTTTAATATCCTTCTTCTGTTGTTCAGTCATTTAGCCAGGATTAGCTATTGATTTCACTCGCTCAAAATTTTGACTGCTACCCCCATCCCATATTTTCCTTTCCCTCGTCTTCTATTTCACACTGAAAGCAGCTGCTTAATGCGTCTCAATATGAAGGATTGATGTGAAAGTATGGCGATAATTGATGAGCGCGGGCGAGGAAAGTGAGTGGGGGAGGAGGAGAGGAAGAAGAGTAGAAGAAGACCCATGGTTCGTTTGAGACAAGCGGCAGCGGAAACGCGATCGTCGCTGCGAAGGTGACGGCCACAGGAGCGGATGAAGTCCGGCTTGAAGATTGCGCAGTACGCCATCGCCTCGTCCATCTTGTACAGGTCGCTTTCTCCAAACATCTATCTTCTCACTTCCAAATCTAATGCTGCACTGCTCATATAGCTCATAGATAAGCCAAAGGGATTGAAAGAATAGTACGGTAGTAAGCATTGGTAAGGGCGATGCAGAGAGCAGAAATGAAGAGCTTCATCATCTTCACGAGGCAAGGCAGTAAAGGCAGTGAGAACTTTGGGAACACTGAGAGCCAGTGCCAGTGGCGGTGTCTTTTAAAGGAAGCCGGGTGGGGAGGGGGGGGGGGGGTGGTGGGAGTAGGGGGATGCGGGGGGTGAGGAAGTGTAGAGTTTGAGGGGGCGGGGTCAGAGCTGTAACTCCTGGTCCTTTGTCACCAGCCACCTCCGACGTCGAAATCGCAGCCGTGGATGGCGTAAATGACGCAGAGGGGGCAGTGGAATGCCGGGAATGCGTTCGTCTGGCTCCCTCAAAACTTCACGTCCACTCCATCTTCCCACAAAACCACAGCCCTCTCCAATTATGCCATTTCCTCAAAGTTCCCCAGGCCAGCGCCAATTCCTTCCGCTTGATCCAGAAAGTTGACTTTTTCAAATGGAGTGGTTTTTTTGGCTGTGACGCAATGTATTCATTTGGATAGTCATTATCCATTTGCGGTTTTAGGCTACGCATAATCAGGTTCACGAAGAGACTAGTTTTTTAAAGAAGGAAAGATTTGGTTGAACAATTTTGCAATTAAATGTGGTATAAAATTTGTGGCCCTGTGTTTTCTCTGATAACGACAAAAGAGCACTAATTAAAAGCAATGTAACATCTGCTCAACAAGAAAAAGCGACAGCAGTCAGATAAAAGCCAAAAGTACAAAATCGCCAGCGAAATCAAGCGACAGAGGCGTAGAAAAGAGTAAGGGATGAGAATGAACGCGAGCAAAGACTCAGTCAGTTTTCTTTGCCTTGAAAGGTTTGACGGAGATATCCCGGTGGGTGCGAAAGCGGCCGACATTGTTCACATGCTCGTTCTCCAGTCGAAACATGTTCCACATCAGGCGCCGAGTCACTTCACACAACAGCTGCAAATCAGGTGTGGGCTGCGGAGGGCAGGGTTGAGGGGGAAGAGATTGAACCAGGACAGTGATGACAGCCTCGTGACACCAGCCGTAGCCATGGCCAGCCCAGAGGTAGGCGAGGGGGCCCACGCGGAACACGCAGTTAGCCACCATACTCAGGTAGTAGTAGGACTTCTTCGCGTAGACCAGATCCTTCCGCAGCAAATCTCGCTCCTCGTCCCTCAAACCTTTGATCTTAGTCTTGCCTTGGCCCTAAAATCGCCTACATGTGCAAGAGGCCCCAATCGAAGATGAGGTCCCAGGAGATGAGGAAAACTGTCTGCGAAGCTTTCACTGCTACGCCCAGTACCAGAAAGCTATGCTGGCAGATCACGTGAGTTTTGCCTTCAGACAGCAAACATTCATTGAGAAAGCATGTCATCATGAAAAAGCCAACTGTAGCAATAGGAATGGAGAGCGAAGAAAATGATGACAATGACCGAGAGCATATATTTGAGTGCATTGTGCCCATGCACTTCTGAAAATAGAGAGTTGTTGAGACTAAGGTGGGAGAAAAGAAAGAGGAACTTTTGATGTGCGGATCGTCGAACATGCGACGTACGCACTGGGCGAATCGGCAAAGATACGGCAACGCCGCCACCCAGTAGGTCAGCCCGTACACCTTCCCTGAGCAGAAGTCATGGCTGTGATGCATGGCCAGTATCTGAAGATATTAGCTATCCATTCTCTGTGTCCTGAGACAGGGAGGAGAAACCTTTTCGTCCTGATGGTGGATGTAGGAGGCGTCGTGATAGACCCTGGGCCAAGTGCCGTTCTGCCAGTCGAGACTGGAGGCGAACAAGCAGAAGCCGTACTTCACATCCACCAGAGCTTGCGACAGACTTGTCATCTGGTCCATCAGCCAAAAGTCGATGAACGTCACCTACAAACTCCAACGCCTTGATAACTAGTTAGCATCAGAGGCGCAAAACCGGCTTGTAGGGGATGATGGAGCTGAAGAGCTTCTTGAGGAACCAGATGCGAGCGCGGAAGTAGTAGATGGGAAGCGGGTTGAAGAGCCAGAGAAAGGGCAGGGTGTAGAGCACGATGGCTGCGACCATAGGCGAGATATTCATCGTATGGCTGGCCAGAAAGCAGAACAAGGACACTCCCCAAACTCCCAGCATCAGCATCCCGATCTCCAGCACTTCCTACAACCATTTAGCGTTCCAGAGTGAAGGGAGGAGAGAGGAGAGTGATGATGCCAGATAGGTGAGATGGAAGCGGGGATCGATGCTGAAGATGAGGATGCGATTGACGCCGTTTCTCTGCCAGATGTAGATGTTGAAGGCGAATCCGACGACGAGATAGAAGATTCCGAGCCAGCCTCTGGAAATGGGCGGGATAGATAGATGAGAAAAGTAAAAGGTAAGACTGAAGGACCGAAAGAGGCGCCAGGGCAGCCAGTCAGGCACAGCAGTCCAAAGATGCGCCGGCGCCCAGGCTATTTGCACAGCGCTCAGCAGCAAAGAGACCACGAATATGCCGGAGTACAGGCCCACGCGGAACGTCGTACCCGAGTGCTATGCCGCCAATGCCTAAGCTCCTATGCCAAGATAAGACCAAGGGTAGGGTTACAATTTTCTCGTGCAAGGGCGGCATTTTGAGCTTCTTCATGGCGGCTGTGCGGGAGCCGGTGAGGTGGACCATCTCCTTCTCCACACCGTTGATCATCCGCACCAGCTCCGCCTCCTGCTCCTTCAGCGCTGCCGACTTCGCCCCGCGGAACTGAGCCCTCAGCCAGGCAGCACCCTGTCAACCTTCCCTTTACTTTCAACCTTCCCTGCCCACGCATCCCTTCAACCTCCTTAGATCTGAGCATCACGTCGCGGCGTTCCAGAATCTTCTGAAAGCCCACGTAGTTGAGCTCCACGAAGTTGCGCAGCTGCATGAGCACCACATAGAATTCGCTCCATCGATACTCCGCCTCTCGCAGGTCGTGTACCTCAAGCTTCCTTCTTTGCTGGCTGGGAGTGAGTTGGAGTGGAGGGAGACCTCCTGGATGAACTCCTTCTTGTCCTTGTGGCGGCCAACGACGCCTTTGATGGCGTGGCTGATGCGCTTGGTCTTGCGACGCATGAAATCTCGCTTCTGCTCGTCCGGCTCCAGCTGTTTGGCTGCCTCGCGAAGATCCCGAAACCGCTCCGCGTTCTCTGACACTCGTGCCTTCAGGAACACTAGGATCCTCAACCACACATTCTCATCCTTATTTGTATCAATCATCATTCTCTTTCTACATACTTCTCGTATTCGTCGTTCACCATCTTCATCAGTTTTTCGTTGAATTCGTTCGCCTGCAAAGCAACGAGTTATTTTTGCGCGGCCGCAGGCCGCCTGCCGCGGAGGGCAGGGCAGTCAGAGCTCCGGAGGCCGTAGGGCATGGGTGCGGAGGCCCCGGAGCGTAGCCTAGCATGCGAAGCATGCTAGGCGAAGCGTAGGGGCCGTAGCACCCGTGCCCGGAGGCCGGAGGAGCTCTGGCGCCCTGCCCGGAGCGGCGGGCGGCCAAGGCCCGCTTAAGCAGTTACATCATTTTTCGTCCGTCTGTCCGCATATATATATATCTGTACGGGGCCAGTAGTCCTCGGTTTTTCAACGAAATGGGCTGATTTTTTGCACGAAGTTCCGTCTGGGTGGTGGCTCGGGGCGTTTTTTTGCGATCGGCGCCATTTTGCTTGGTTCTAGATTTATGGTCAAAAAACCTCGATAATGGAGACCTTAAAATTCGAAAAATTTTCGAAAAATTGAATTTTACTTTTATTAATTATTGATTATTATTTAGATTGATGTTTATCATTTAAATGCCTCAGAAACCCAAAATAGACAGAGGTTAATTTGTTACATTTTACTTTTGTTTGACATTGTGTCATTTGTTTGTCATTGTTTGTCTTTTGTTTGTCATTCCTTTCAATGCTTGACCAGGTGAACAAGGCCGCGCATCTATTGGCGATAGCCGATAATACCTTGTTAAGAAATATTTTTTTTTAACAGAGCACGAATCTTACTAAGATGGATGAACCGGAAAATAGTTGATTGTTTTTCGGTACGTAGCGAATTTCTAGGCAAGTCCGACCTCGTTTGTAACAATCCAAGAACACAGCTTAGATAGAAGCTAACACCTCTACGAATTTCATTTTATTTTTAACGTAAATTAAGCAGTTTTCTAAAAAAAATTAGATTAAAATTAGACTCACTTTTACTATCCCCTCTCTAGGCAAACACCCCCCCCCCCCTCATCATGGCAATAGCCCCTCCCCCCTCATGAAATCTATCCCCCTCAATATTATACCCCCTCACGGAATCCCGCTTAGAAAAATTGGATGCTAACCAGTAAAGCTTTTGATTCTTTTTGACGACTCCAATTATCCCCCTATGACTCCAATTATATCCCCTTATGAGCACAACTCCTAAGCCTAAACTTAAGGCAAGACTGCGTAATTAGCTCTTGGCTAAACGTTAAGACAAACGACCCATGAGGGGGGGGGGTGGAATTGCAGGAATATTGTTCCCCCTGTAGGGGAACGGTGGGTGTTATATGCTTGAGGGGGACAAGAACCTCATGTGCGGGGGGATAATTGGAGTGAGTCTAAAATTCTATAAAAGTATTCTTATAAAAGTTTGCTAGAATTAACGTTCTGGCTTTCATAAGAAATTTTGGCTGACGCCTAGTCCCCCCCAAGACTTTTGACGCCTAGTTTCCCCTCACCCCAAGACACAATTTCACCTATTTTTACCTGCAACTAGTTCGATCAGACTTTTTGTTGGTGTATTTGCCTCGGAGGGAAACTTTGGTGAGGGGGGGGGAACTTTGATGACGGGGTAAACTTTCTGGGGGGGGGGGTCTCATGGGGGGGAACTAGGTGTCAGCTGGATTTTGTTTTGTTTTTTCCTGCAAGCAATTTAGGCTATGATTTAGGGCCGCTTAGTTGTCATTAAAACTAAACAGACTTTGACCCAAAATAAGATTTTCTCGTGTATAGTTTTTTACGTAAGTACAGTAAGTGGAGCTCGAAAAAGATAATGTTAAAAAACGATCACATAACACATAACAAATCATAATTTTGGCGCGCCTTTATTAGGCACCATCACCGATTCCGCTGATTTTTTTGAAAGATAAGGATTGTAAGCTTGCAATGATATACCGTTTAAGCGGAAAGCTTTTAATACGGGAATAAAACAAGTATAATGGCGCAAAGCGCAATGGTGATCGCGAAGTGTGTTGGATTAATGAAATAGTAAAATACGGATTTCAGGATTGCGTGTTGGAAGCAGTGACCAGTTTAATCAGCAAAAAGTAGCACATTGTGAGCATGATGCTTTTTGCATTTTGCAAATCGGTCGAGTAGTTGTTGAGATCTCAAATTTGAACAAATGGGAAAAATTTTTCAAAGTTGTCGTGCATAAAAGAATTCTTATATTTTAAAAACGATTCTAAGGGAGAAAAGTTTTAAGTATGAGTGAAATTCCACGTCAACCCTGTCAGATTTGTAACGGCAAAAATTAGCTTTCCAGAAAAAAAGTTCGTTTAAATCCGTTGAGAATTCGCACGGCTTCTGCTATTCCAGTCGAAAATATATATACATTTATATAATCAAACAACAAGGCAGTCATGTGTATGAACCGCGAAGCGGGCCCAAAGGGCCCGCTTTGCGGTCAAAAATTCCCAAAGGGCCCGCTTTACGGTCAAAAAATCCCAAAGTTCCCTATGCTGTAAAAGGGCTCGTC
Source organism: Ptycholaimellus sp. GST1_10 (assembly GCA_030248095.1). Classification (NCBI taxonomy): domain Eukaryota; kingdom Metazoa; phylum Nematoda; class Chromadorea; order Chromadorida; family Chromadoridae; genus Ptycholaimellus; species Ptycholaimellus sp. GST1_10. Next base: position 18,765 of record JASANA010011265.1, read on the forward strand.
TCAAAAACGGGGGCGGACAAAAATGTTTACCTCCCTTTTTTATATTTTTTATGAAAAGTATACATGTTTTTAACTTTTGGAAGAGTATGAGTGGTCAAAACTCAAAATTCGATTTTTGGCGTATTTTTGAATTTTAATTTAAGGCCGATTTTTCAATCGTCTATAACTCGCGATCTGCTCAACGGATTTTATTGACCACCAATCGAACCGTCTTCACCTGAAGAATATTTGTTTTTTTGTTCATCTTTTTATGATCATTTCCTGCCAAGTTATGCATAAAAAATATTTTTTTCAGTTTTCAAAAGTTCAAAAAATTTATAATTTCGAAGTAAAAATTTTATTTGCGCCAGACGAGACCCATTTTTTCTGAAATTGCAGGTTATTTTACCTAAGTACACCAATCTATTGCTTTGAAAACCTTGGCCAATCAGATATATGTCTACTACTACTAGTTGAATCTGCTGACTCATCTGGAAAGACTCAATCATCTCATCTCATCACTCAATGGAAAGAGGCACTGAACTGCGCACTGAAACAAAATGCAATTGTCTTCGAAGCAGATTCCACTAGTAGTAGATGTATTTCTTTGATTTTGAACTCGGGGTAATCGAATTTATGGGAGAAAAGAGATTCAATTTAGGCTTGTGGATGGTACCAAATATAAATATTGTTTTCTGTGATAAATATTGCTTTCTGAATTAAATATTGCTTTTTGATAAATATTGCTTTCTGAATTAAATATTGCTTTTTGATAAATATTGCTTTCTGAATAAATATTGCTATCGGTGATAAATATTGCTATTTCATAAATATAAGTTTTGTTAAGCGGCCTAATGCGATGATATCTGCATTTTTGAGTTATGAATTTTGTATCTTCTGGAGCCCTTTTACATGGCGTAGTACTAGCAATTTCTTTCAAACTGAAAAAAACTGAGTATGATTGCAAGCTAACTTAGATGTCCCCTATCCAGGAAATTTTTTTAATCGATATATAAGGTGTGCATACTTGGTCATTATATCTTTAATCCTCTCGCAAACTGCTCAGTTATTCAATAAATTTTTAAAAATAGTTTTAGTTCACATATGAAACTGAATGGTTGAAACTAAGAACCTCGCTTTTGAGGAGTTGTTTGCCTTTGAGATATTTGGGATGAAAATCCTTGATAACATCCATAAGAGAGGTAAAATCGAGATAATGCCTTCAAGCCAAGTTCGGATGATACATGGAAGCAACAAATAAGAGGACCAACTTGTGCCATTCTGGCACTCCTTGTGTCTTGAGCATTTGGACGAAGCGGACTTGAGGCTCCGTCCCCATTCCCACCACCAACACCTCCCACTCAACTCTACATTCACTCTGACCTTCCTCTCAACACCCTACGGACCTTGCGAAATTGCGCTTGCAAGTGCCTTCGCGCAAAAAATACTTTGGAATAATTGGGAATGTTTTCAAAGTAGCGCGAAGAAGGAATCCCGCAGAGGCTGGGATAAACTGCGCCATTTATTGGCGCTTCCCTTGGAGCCTGCTAGCTAACTCAGTTGCATTTGTTGAGGAGGCGTGCGTGGAGAATGGAGAAAAGTCCGAAGGTTGAGCAAGCGGAAGCAGCCAAAACGAACGCTAGCGCATCATCCGCCATGGCGCCAACACCTGTCTTGTTTTACAAAGTGTAAATTGGTGAATATAGAAGGGAGTGAGGAGTGCTTGAGGTGAGGCGAGGTCGTGGCCGCCCGCCCAAAGATGCTGCCATCATCAAACTCAGTCTCCCCAATCCCCAAGAAGCTCGCGAAGCTGTCAAACGTCTAACTCAGTACAAGGTTTGTTCCCAGTGCTCACACTAGTTTTTTTTACTCAAACTAGGCATATGAATGAAAGTGCGTGAAATGTATGCAAAGTGTGGAAGTGTATATTGAGCGTGTGAAAGTGGAACGGCGAGTGACAGAAATCCGAAAGCTCCATATCCTCTCTCCGGCCGAGGCCAAGCAGAAGCTGCATCAGCACTTGGCTGGAGTGAGCGTTGCACAACTTTGTCGACTGATTGTGAGACTTGGTAGCCATGTATCATTTGGCAGGGGCGTATGGATGACCTGCGATCGGAGCTGAGCGCAGTGGAGCAACGCCATCTTCTTCGCACCATCCTTTCCGCCGTTTTTTTCCAACTCTCATCAAGCTATTCCATGGAGGCAGGCGAGGGAGTGCAGGAGGGTGAAGTGAAATGTCCCAACTGCGATCGCAGCTACACTTCAGAGCCAGGGCTCGCCTACCACATTCGCCAGTGCGGCCGCCCAGTTAGCTTTCCTTTTCCCTTCAGTCTTATCCCTCCTAGCTAAGTATAGGAAGGGGAATAATTGAGGAAGCGGATGGCGAAGGATCAGGTCGACGCCGTCTGCCACTTTTCACAGCAAACGAAGCTTCTCAGCGACTTCTGTCCTACAAGGTTCCGCTTTATCTTAAGCCTTTTCTAAAAAGTAGGGAATTAATTGAGCAATATGGATGAAATAACCCAAATACAAGCTGTGCGCAATTGAGAATCGCATGGATGAGCTGAGGACGGAGCTGGATCTTAGAGAGCGTCGTCGTCTCATCGCCAGCATCTTTCAGGAGGTCTTTCTTTCACTTTTCCACAAGCGAGAGTTTTTGATAAAAGCCATGGGTTGAGGAAGACAGTGTGGCCTGTCCAACCTGTGAAGCCAGCTACTCCACCAAAGAAGGCCTCGTCTACCACCTCGATCGTTGCGGCCTTCCCATTCGCGTTCCCTTCTATCCTTCCCCTCCTTTCATTCCTCTTATTTACTGCCCCATATGTAAACAGGCGGCCAAGGAGAAGTCCAACTCCGACTCCCCTGCCCCAGCTATTTCCAGAGGCATTGCCTACATTGAGGTTGTTTCCAGCCCCAGTTACTCATAGCCTAAGCTCAGGCCAGAACTTGAGGAGGAGGATGAGGAGGAAGGGGATGGTCAGGGACCAGCTTCATCTCGCACCAACAGCTGTCGTGGCTCCAGTTTTCTCAAGGACAGCTCAGCTGCTCTAGCTTTTTACCAGAGCTACAAGGTTCGCTACCTGTCCTTATCTGAAGAGACGAACGGAAGCTGGTGGTTGAGGAGCGAATGGAGGAGCTGCAGGACTGTTCCAAGGAGCAGCTGCGTCGAATGTGCCGACTGCTCTTCAAGGACAGCGACTCCGTACCCAACTTTTTCCCCATTTTCTTCCTCATGAAAGGAGGCTTAAAGGTGGCCTGCATACGCTGCAACAACAACTACACTACCAGCGAAGGACTCCACTATCATCTTGCTCGTTGCGCTCGCCCGGTTCTACTTCATTTCTTATGAAATGAGAATGGTTAGAAATTCGTTTGTTTGAAGACAGAACTGGAGCTGGATGAGAGTTCGGATATGGCTCTCGCATCAGCTTCTATCGCCCGACGCAAACGGAAAAGTCTACTGCAGAGCAGCAAAACGGTGCACTTCTCTTCTTTGCACACTTTACCTGACACAATGACTTTCGAAATTTATTATCCTCAATAAACATCCCAAATAGTTGCTGATGATCGGTTGATAAACCCGAAAATTGTTTGCCAACAAACATTTAGAAATTTTTTTTCAAATGTTCACATCTCAAAGTTTGCAGGAATTTTTCGAGGAAGCTGATCAGCTAGACGAAACGGTTCCTTTAGTATTCGCTGAAGTTGAAAAATGTGAACAAAGGCTATGCAGTCCTCGCGATCCAGCGATGCAAAGCAGAGAAAGATCTTCGACAGCAACCGATCAAGTGCCTTTGCCTTGTAGTTTTAGCAAGTGTAAACGAATTATTCTTGATTTCTAGGCACAGTTCTAAGCGACTTTGCCTCTGCTTTGCGGTATAACTACGGCAAAAGGTATGCAGTCCATATTTGAATGTCTTGAAATAGCATTCTGGTTGAAGGAACACCAGTGAAGAAGAATCCACTTCTGCCCACTGGCAGCCCTCAAGCTACGAGCTCTGTGCAGTGTTCGAAGACAAATATGACATTTCAAAGAAAACAAGCTAGCTTCATTGCAGAGAGGATGGAAGCTTTCCGTACAGTCAATCGCCACGCTTCCTCCTACCTGGTTATAAGGATGCCAAAAGCCTCGCGCTGGGACAATCTGCCTTTCAGTCCAGTTGCCTTCCTTTCCCTCTATTCCGGTCTGCCTTGTGGGCAGGAAGATGAGTATGGCAGAGTACGGAGTGTGCTTCGTGGGCGCTCCGGTGGCGTCGATGGTGCTGCTGAGTGGGTGGAAGGCGGAGGAGGAATGGCTCATCCTCTCCACCTTCCCCGACGAAGAGGAGAGCGTCTGCCCGGAGGCTGATGGACGCCAGGAGCTTCTCCAGCTCTGGCGCCTTGCTCTCACCCCCTCTGGGTTCCCATTTTCACTTCCCATCCCATTTCCCTACTGCTCAAAGCTGAAAGACAAGGACTGCAGGGGAATGGATAGGGCGGAGCTGGCGTGTCTGCTGGCAGTGCAGGACTGCGCCTCTGTTCTCAGCATCGCCCTCCAGCCCCACTCGTTGGCAGCAGGAAGCAATGGGCAATGCAGGCTGATAAGGGGGCATTTGAAGGTGGGACAAAGCGGCGGGCAGGCTCGGCGTCCTCGCCTTGGCCACCGCTGCTGGCCAACTGCTTATCCTCAAGTGCATTTCGATTTATGTCTTCAGGCAGTAGCGGAAGCCATATTACAGCATCGCGGAGTGTGAGGTAGAGAAGGATGGCTCACTGAAGGCCTACAGACTGGAGCCGGTGCAGAGTCTGCTCATTCCAAGCGCGGACGACTACCCAGTCCCTACCTTCTTCCTCTTTGTGAGTCTGGAAAGAGTGTTGGTGTTGGAGGTGATGGAGGTGTTCTGGGATCCGTTCACCAAACATCCGCCTCTTCGTCTCCTCGCCCACCTCGGCAACGGTTTCATGCTCAAATTCTCTAACCAAAAATGATATGCGAAGATCATATGAAACTTATTAAGAGGCGTTTTTGGTAGATTCAAGAATCCGACAAAAGAGGGCGACCTGAATTTTTTGACCCCCAAATTTTAATGCAAATTCTGATTCTCCATACATTTTTATGTAACTCCACCAAATTTGGGCGAAAAATACGCAGAAATGGGCTCACCACAGCTCCAAACGTGATGGAAGGTCCAAATTTTGTGAAAATTTGAGTTTTGATGAGTTCATGGCACATAACTTGCCATTTCTTGTTCGTTTTTACTGGGACCCCACACATTATGGGTATTAATCGAAAGCTTACAACCTTCTTGATCCCCTTGTACCCATAGTTTGTATTATAAATAGTCCTGATTCAAAATATGGCTCATTCTTTCACCAATAACCAAAATCTCAATTTTCAAAATTTTGTCAAAAATCATCATTTTCGCACATTTCCCGTGATTTGCGAAGGATAGCTCTTCCATTTTTGAATTTCTCATGCAATTTCGGTTTAGAAAACACTCAAAAAATGTTAAAAGGCTGTGGACACATAAAACTATATAAGCATTTCTGCATCAACGCCAAGATTCGCCCTATGTTAAAACATAGGGCACGTTTTCTAAGGTAAAATGTTAGCACTAAAAAACGTTCTACTCTTTTGTACATGAAAAGTGATCAATTTCCTTTTGTGAGCTACTTACTCTGACCCTTGGGCAAGTATCTATCAAGAAAACTTGCTCAGTTGTCAGTTAAAAATTTGAAAATTTTGATGAGAAGTTTGATGAGAAGTCGAAAATTCGCCCTATGCTATAACATGGGGCAAAAGAGACCAACAAAAATGTGGTCTTGAAATTTGATTTCAATGTTCTAAATCGATGCTCCTGAATCAAATACATCCAAATATATAATTTTTATACCAGTTTTTTGAGCATTTCGAAATTTCAGTTTTTCAAGATTTCTGACTAAATTTGTTTCAAACTGGGGAAAAACTCAAAATCATCAAATTTCAATATTTTTAGAAATTGGGCATAAAAATTATATTTTTGGATGTATTTGATTCAGGAATATCGATTTAGGGCATTGAAATCAAATTTCAAGACCACACATTTTTTGGTCTCTTTTGCCCCATGTTATAGCATAGGGCGAATTTTCGACTTCTCATCAAACTTTTTAGTGCTAAAATTTTACCTTAGAAAACGTGCCCTATGTTTTAACATAGGGCGAATCTTGGCGATGATGCAGAAATGCTTATATAGTTTTATGTGTCCACAGCCTTTTAACATTTTTTGAGTGTTTTCTAGACCAAAATTGCATGAGAAATTCAAAAATGGAAGAGCTATCCTTCGCAAATCACGGGAAATGTGCGAAAATGATAATTTTTGACAAAATTTTGAAAATTGAGATTTTGGTTATTGGTGAACGAATGAGCCATATTTTGAATCAGGACTATTTATAATACAAACTATGGGTACAAGGGGAGAAAGGTTGTAAGCTTTCGATTGATACCCATAATGTATGGGGTTCCAGTAAAAACGAACAAGAAATGGCAAGTTATGTGCCATGAACTCATCAAAACTCAAATTTTCACAAAATTTGGACATCCCATCACGTTTGGAGCTGTGGTGAGCCCATTTCTGCGTATTTTTCGCCCAAATTTGGTGGAGTTACATAAAAATGTATGGAGAATCAGAATCTGCATTAAAATTTGGGGTCAAAAAAAACACCTCTTAAACGAATAGACAATAAGTAAAATCTGCAATAGTAAGTCCGTATGCATACGCTGGTTAGCCATATAACTGCTACCGGTTGAGGAATCTTGGGAGTCTGGACGCTGGAGAGCGGGGGCGATGGCGAAGAGTGGACAGAACTGAACGAAGGCCATTTTGTCAGCAGTGCTGCCTGGATTAAGCCTGACACAGGTGGGTGTTTCATCCATTTTTGTGACATGAAAAAGGGAAGAAAGTGTTCTTGCAGTTCTGGTTCAGCTAGATGAGGGAACGCAGCGGGAGATTGCTCTCATCCACCTGCCCAGTGCCGGAATCTCTCACAGGTCTCCCTCCACCTTTCATGTCCAATTCATGCTGATAGAAGCTAATAGAAGGCACATTGAAGATGGCCGTATATCTTCGCGCAACAATTCGTCTCCTTGGCCCCATTCTTTGCCGGCTTCCTCTGCTGGAATCCGTCTGTGTTGGCATCCAATCTTTTAAAAACTGAGTAAAGCAAAGAACAGATTAATTGTGAGCATTCGAAATCAGTTCCACGTGAGGATGGGGGAGTGGGAGGGAGACGCGTTCACCATCTGCACCACCGGCGCCACCAACGTTGGCATCATCACCGTTCTACCCTACCACTTTAAAATTCGTCATGGATTGGCGGAGGGACATGGATTTGAGGACAGCGCAGTAGTGGCCAAATACGGGCTGGTTTGCTCGGTGTGCAGCCAGGGTTTTGCCTGCCTCACGCCGCTGGACAGCCGCCTCAAGAACTCCCGCTCTGACCCCAAGGCTCTTCAGGTTCTCAATCCTCCTTCCTTACCTGCCTCACACCGCTGGACAGCCGCCTCAAGAACTCCCACTCTGACCCCAAGGCTCTTCAGGTTCTCAATCCTCCTTCCTTACCTGCCTCACACCGCTGGACAGCCGCCTCAAGAACTCCCACTCTGACCCCAAGGCTCTTCAGGTTCTCAATCCTCCTTCCTTACCTGCCTCACACCGCTGGACAGCTGCCTCAAGAACTCCCACTCTGACCCCAAGGCTCTTCAGGTTCTCAAACCTCCTTCCTTACCTGCTGGTGGATGGTAATGAAGATATTTCCAGGTAAAATTGCGTTGGCGCCGCCACCTGGAAAAGGAGGAGGAAAAAACGAGGCGGGAGACCTATTCCGAGGCTGTGGCCAGCTCTGTCCTGCGCCTGGAAGAGAACGCCGAGATTCGGGTTGCAGCCACAGAGCGAGAGGAAGATGCAAAGATATATTTTGAAGGCAGGTGACGTGGAGTGGTTGAAGAAGACCTACTGGGAGGGTGAGGATGGTCGATTCCCGCTGGCTGCACTGAATCGCATCGCCGTCGACAATTCGCCTAGTGGCAAGCCGAGATTCTTCGCATTCGGTTTGCACCACTTTTAAATTGTCTAAGTTTCGATATAAGAATCTTCCAGGTGGGGCCGGCGGGCTGGTCACCTTTGTAGATATTGAAGCGGTTGCCAGTGGCCATCACTCGTGATAATTTTCAATTTCAGTGGCTGTCAATGAATTTTGTCGATTTTGCTTCAGAGTGCTGAGTTAGGAATCTGGTCAGGCTTTATGGCTTTTTTTGTTTTGTTCCTTTTCGCAATGTTGGGTATATTTCAGTAGAGAGGCTGGAGGAAGTGCATCGCATCGTAAAATTTTGATGTGTCAGATAAAAGCAGTGGGCAAAGAGCAGTAGAGGACCAAGCCATGAGTGACAAAGGGAATAAGTTGGCAGAATCAATAGGAAGCCCCAGGGAGACCCTTTGGGCCCAGGATTGGCATAACCGGCATGCCTTTTTTCCACACTCTTTCGCCTAGGGAGCTCAAGTAATTTTTGCTTTCTCCATTTCTTCTATTCCCCCCAGGGTCCCACCAAAAAAGGACAGACCTTCCTGGCCCATTCTTCTCAAAGTTCCAGGCAAATAGATCCAAAGTTGGGGGAGAATGTTGCTGGTGCTGTCACTTATAGTGGCAGGAGGGGGGCGGTTCAGTTGGGGGCATGAGGATGCAAAGCGACTGTTCCAAGACCTCATGGCTGGCTACAACAAACTCATTCGGCCCATTCGACGACTCAACGAAACGGTGGAAGTCAAGTTCCGCCTCAGCCTGGACCAGATTGTGGATGTGGTGAGGAGGTGTGGTGGAGAGGTGCAATGAGGCAGGAGGGACAGGCTTGAAGATAGAGAAGAATCAGATCCTGGTCTCCACTGTCTGGATGCGCCAGGAATGGTCGGATGCCAAACTGAGCTGGAAGCCATTGGAATACGGCAATGTCACTTATCTGTTCCTGATCCCTCCATACATTAGCTGAGCACAAGAAAGGAGGTTTCCAGTTACATCCCCGCCCAACTGCTCTGGCTTCCCGACATCGTCCTGTACAACAATGCTGATGGTAAGGTAAGACTTTTTGGTCAGATCACTGTTTTCACACGGAAAGAGGGTAATGGCTAAAGTATTTCACCACCACTATGACCAAGGCCACTGTGGACTACACGGGACGCATAGTTTGGCAACCTCCCTTTATTCTCAACAGCATGTGTCCCATCGATGTAGAGTTACACCCCCTTCTTTTGATTCTTCTCGGCTCAAATGAGTCCTTTCAAGATTTTTTCCCTTCGACCGACAAACCTGCATCCTCAAATTCGGTAATATTTGGCTAAAGTGAGAAAGTGGAATTTCTGGAGTCAAAAAAGCATTTGGGAAGGCTCTTGGACATACAACCGCGAGGAGCTGAACCTGGTGCATGGGCACGCGGAGTCAGAAGTTCGCGTGGTGGAGGAAGGCTCGGGCAAAAAGGCTTGGCTTGTTCCCCAGGCCATCGACCTGCAGCAATTTTACCCCAGCGTGGAGTGGAATATCATGGCTGTGCCTGGTCATAGCTGCTTGCCCATTATCCTAGTGCAGGAAAGATGGTTGGTTGGTGCAGGTAAGAGACGAGAGGGTCACTACCCTTGCTGTCCTCATTCTTCAGGCTTTGTCGACATCACCTATTACATCGAACTCCGCAGAAAGACCGGCTTTTACGTGTTAGCCTACAGCTAAAATAGCAGTTTACCTTCCCACGACAAATAATTTTCCAGAATCAACTTCATCGGGCCTTGCCTGGCTATTTCGTTGATGTCTTTGCTAACTTTTTATGTGAGTTCTAACCTTAAGTATGTCTGCTATACATCGGCAATTTCAGCTACCGAGCGATTGCGGCGAAAAAATTTCGCTCTGCATCTCAATTCTCATTTCTGGTATTCTCGCTACTTCAATTAAAGATAATTATTTTCATCGCAAGAACTTTGCAGAAACGGTGTTTTTTCTGCTTCTGGTAGAAATTATACCTTCTACATCACTAGTTCTACCCATTATTGGCCGCTATCTTTTATTCACCATGATCTTGGTAAGTTTGGTGGGAGGGACTGGTAAAGGCTGAAAGATGGTGTGCCTTTTGAGGTGACATTGAGCATCGCAGTAACGGTGATAACCATCAACGCCGCCTTTACACCCAGCAGCCAGGTGATGCCGGGATGGCTTCGCTGGCTCTTCCTCAATCTATTCGCCCGGTTTTCTGGCCTATTTTTTTCTTCATCCATATCATCACCATCCTTCCTTGAGACTGATGGGCCTGGGCGACCTGTCAAAGTCAGTTCAACGGCAGCAAGAGGCAGACTACTGGAAGACGGGGCGAAAGGCACGCGTGGTGAAGGATGAGGCGGAGGAGCGCCTTTTCGGAGAGCTATCCAGCTTGGAGCGTCGTACAGTGCACAATCTCTGCTACATCCAACATTTCCTTCAAGCCAAGACACATGAGAAAACCGTTGTTTTCTTTATATTTGAGGTTTTAAAAAGGTATTAATGGATTTTCAGAAACGACAAGACTGGTATCACATGGCTATGATTCTAGATCGACTTTTCTTATTCCTATTCAGGTTCGTTCTCTTTCGTTGGGTTACATAATAATATTTGTGGATATTGCAGCATTAGCTTCGTGGCTGGATCCCTTGGTATTCTGCTGCAAGCTCCTTCACTTTACGATCATCAGCCATACTTGGCTTGAATGTCTTTGGAATGCCTGTTCATAATCGTTGAATTTCCAAAATATTGTTAAGCATGCGCAATACTCAAAATTTTGTTTTTGCCATCGTACTCAGAAGCTGACAATATATGGGCAAGACAACTATTTCGAAGAATGGCTAAGGTGATTGTTGTTATTTGTGGGGCGTATTGGTTTGGCTTGGCTTGGGTTGGTGGGGCGGGGGTTGGTCGGTGCATGGCCAGCTGCGTCTCTGCCAACAAGCCCCAGCCTCCCAGCCGTCGCCTTTCCCCCACTGCTCAACCATCATCAGCTAAACACTGCCCTCCCTCTAGCCTAATTTCACAGCCCCCAATGATCGGTCAATGCAAGACTGCAGCACATCTGTTGTGAGACATGCGAGGCGACGTCTCTTCACTTCCTTTTCTTGCTCCCATTCTGCTCCGTTTTACTGCTACTTATGCCTCTGGTATGGGAGTAAAATGATGGGGCATGGAGTGCAAACAATGATCAGTAATGACAGGAGGAGAGGTAGCTGAGGAAGGCTCAATAGGAGGGCCCTGTGCGAGCAGTGGAGTGCCGTGTTCGGTGCAGAACAGCATCTGTGTGGAGGATCTCTGTCGCTGTGCCCCGCCCTACGCCCCCTTGGGCAGCCACGCTTGCTTCATTGCTGCCCAAGCTACTGGTTCGCCTCCGCCCAAATCAGACATTCGTCAAAAGACATTATCTCCATCTCGAAATTTTAAATATTTTGGTATTTAATTTTTGGACATTTGCCAAGGCGAAGGCTCACTGGACCGGTCCTGCGCCTCGAACAACGACTGCGTGGGCGTGGGCGAGTACTGCTGGGAGCGGGGCCGTTGCCGATGCCAGGCCAGCTACGTTCGCATCGGCCCTCGCTGCCTGCCAGGTAAGGGAATGGTGGAGTGAAAGAGTTGTGGGTAGAAAGATGATGGCTTCAGTGGTGTACCCGGGTGACTGGGGCTGCGAGGACTCGCGTCAGTGCGCTCTCATCTACCCGGAATCCCTCTGCATTGCCCGCGTCTGCCAGTGCCCCGCCGGCTATACCGCTCAAAGCCTGGCCTGCTTCAAAGCCCCAGGTTCTTCATTGGACTCATTTTTTGCCTTTATTTGTCTTTTCACTTAGAGGGATTGGCTGACGCCTACGCTAAATCTTATCTTGAAAAGCCAAACAGGAAGTGCTATTTGCGGTTGAATCTAAGAAGCTTTTTGTTTGTTTATTCAATTTGAAACTGCCAGGATTTACGGAAGCCGTGAGTCATTCATAAACTGAAACCAGATTAACCGATGAGCCGAGTAAATTGAAGTGACTCCTGCCGATGATTCATTCTCCCTTTGTAAATACAGCTGTAAAGCGAGCACTAAAACCATTCATTGGCTTGTCCAAGCGGGGGTAGAGGATTGGGTTGAAGATTGGGGCATAAACAAAGGCAGAAAGTCACAGGACCCAGCCCAGATACTCTTTGGCGTTGACAGCTCTGCCTGCTGCTTCCCCTCCCTCTAACTCCTCCTGCCAACTTCCGCTGTCAACATCCAGCCTTCCTAAATCTCCTCCACTCCCCATCCTGCCTCATTCCCTTCCCCTTCTACCATACTCACCCACAATCACAATGCCCACTCTTACTCTACCCCTTCTGCTGATACCGCTAATTGGTAAGTGAAGAGTAGCCGTCAAACAAAACTAAGCTAGTAATTGCAAGGAACAATTTCGAAGTTCAATTGACATTAGCAAATAGTTGGTGAATGGTTGCAGTAGGCGGGCAAAGTCTGCTGATTCGTGACGAGCCAGTGGCGGAGGCTCTGCAAGGCTACGTGAGTGCCCAACGTGAAGATCCTCCGCCCTTGCTCCAGGCCGACGACCCAAGACACCGGCGCAGGGAGCGAGGCGAGGCCCCCAGTCGGCGCCCAGCCACAGCTCTTCAGCCTCCACGCCAGCGACAGGACATCACCAACTCCGTCCCACCCGGTACCTCATCACTCACCTTCACTTACCTAAACGTTGATGGAATGCGTTTGGCTGAAGGCGGTGTGTGCAGCGTGGCGCAGGACTGTGCCGGCTATCCGTTCGCCTACTGCCGCGGCACCTGCATGTGCCGAGAAGGCACTCTCAACGCCGGCTCCTCTTGCGTTCAGAGAGGTTCGCCGTTTTTGCTGCCATCTGACCTTGCGCGCAGGAGTGTTGGCTTGAGGCACTGTGACGACGGGCAACTGTCCCGTGGGCCAAATCTACGTCTCAGAAGCCGGCACCTGCATGAATGGTCTTTTTTCTTTTGGATGAGTATGATTGGAAGAGAATTGGCTAAAGTGGCGGATCCGGGGACTCCGTGCCAGTACAGCCAGCAGTGTAGCGGGAAGGAGCCTGGATCTTTCTGCCTAGCCCAGCGTTGTCGTTGCGTTTATGGTTTCAATAACTCTTACCACTATTTCTGGCCCAATAATGGTGCGAAAACATAGGAATGAATGTCTCGGACACGCGAACCTGCGTCTTTGTGAACACCAAGTGCACGCAAAGAGGCTCAGTCTGGATCAGCGAGATCGGACAGTGCAAACCAGGTGCCAAATCTGGATGCCCAAGAAGGGGCTGCCCAAGAAGAAGTCTTCCTTGCAGTGGTGGCACCCGGGGCTCACTCTTGCACGCACAAACAGCAGTGTGAGGCGGCCTACCCAGACTCCGTTTGCGCCCTGCAGAAGTGCTCCTGTCCCGCCTCCCACCCAGTGCCCGTTGACGGAACTTGCGGTTTCCTTTCTTCCCATTCAGGCCTTGGCTGACAGCGTAGAGAGGTTCTAGGAGCGGAATGTCCGGCGGGTCAGTCCTACTCAGGAGTGCTGGGCCAGTGCATCCCGACGTCGAAGGCGGGTGATCGCTGCCGCTACACATCCCAGTGCCACGCCACTTTCCCCGGCACCGTCTGCGATCGCGGCGTCTGCCGCTGCCCCAACAACCAGGTTCTCAGAAGTTACAAATTATTGGCAATCCTGTATGGAGAGTATGGACAGGTGTGGACGGGATCACAGTGCGACAAAGTCTGCCCCGCTGGCTACATCACCAACCCCAAGAGCGGACTCTGCAGACAAGGTGACCTTTTCCTGTTTCTGACAAGATCTTAGCGAGTTCATCATTGGTAGCCTGCAACCCGGCAAGCCAAGTGGAGTGGGAGGGTGACTGTTTGGACAAAGTCCCGCCGGGAGGAAACTGTCAAGTGGGATCCCAGTGCCAGGTTTCCTGGAAACTCTCCATGAAACTAGGTCAGACTGAAACGATTTGAGGGTGGCAGTAACTGTCAAAGCGGGAAATGCACCTGTCCGCCTGGGACCAGCGACCAGTTTGGCGCCTGTCAGCAAAGTTAGGCCTTTTGAGGTGTGAAGAAGAATGATGGGTGAGATGGATGATGTCTCAGTTCGAGCAGCCCCGAACGAAGCGTGCGGGAACGGTGAGATGTGCGTGGGCGGGAGCTTCTGTCGTGGCAGCGTCTGCACCTGCCCTGCAGGCACAGTGGTCAGCAACCGCCAGTGCATCACGCCCACCACAGGTTCCGTCTTCCCCTTCCTCCACTCTTGCTTCCAACTAACCCCCGCCCAGCCACTAACCCTAAGCACTAACCCTAAATTAGTGTTGCCCGGCTCTCCGTGCGGTCTGAACGCCCAGTGCGGAGGCAACAGCGTCTGCCTCGCCGGCACCTGCAAGTGCCAGCCCGGCCAAGTCCCCATCAACAGTCAGTGCCAGTTTCCACCTGCCGGTTAGCTATTCTAGCATCTTCTTTCCAGCCTATGGACGAGGTGAGGTTAGTGAGGGTGGGCTGGTGTAGAAGTAATGAAAGAGTGCGATGACAGTGGGGCCGGGTAGCAGCTGCGGGCGGCAGGAGACGTGCAGTGGAGGTAGCGTGTGCATCAACGCCGTGTGTCAGTGCCCGGCGGGGATGACCTCCATTGGGGGCATGTGTCGGCTGCCAGCCCGAGGTGCCTTCATCTGAGGCCTGTGAGGGGAGGAAGAGGAGAGGCTGGGATTGTCAGTGGGTCCGGGATCGCAGTGCGGGCCGGCGCAGGTGTGCACAGGGCAGTCGGTGTGCGTGAGCGGCCTGTGCACCTGCGCTAATGATCAGATCGCCGTCGGCGCCATCTGCCAGGACCCGCCTCTTGTTACCTCTTTACTACCTTGATCATATAGAAATTTATTTATTTATTTGATAACTTTGAGAGAGTTTATCTAAAAATTAGAAAGTCAAATAAAAGGAATTGGCCCACCTTTTATATTTTTTTGAATTGGACAATTTCAAAAATTTTGGTGTAGTAAGGGCATGCAAAAAGTAATTTTCGGCGATCTCTTAGAATCTGGGTTCGCTTGGATTGCTTTAAAAAATCGCAAACTTAAAGTAAAATTTCCAGAAATGTTAAAACTTTTTTTTCAAAATTGATCGAAAGGGCTGGATTTTATATAAAATACATAAAATGAATTTTGATGCCATGAATGTCATCAGAGCACACTTATTGGAGCTTTGTCCTATGAAAAACATTTAGCATAAAAAACCTTGAAGAGGAATATAGCAAATTTAAAAAAAAAATAAATGTTCTTTCGAAGATAGCAAAAAATTTTTTATTGCCTAAGTGGCATTAGGCAAATGTGATACAGGTACCACCAGGCTCCAACTGTGGGAGCGGTGAGCGATGCACTGGCGGAGCCACCTGCCTCAACTCCCTTTGCACCTGTGCCGAGGGCACCCAAGTGGTGGATCAACTCTGCCAAAAAATTCCCACCGGTTTCTACATTTAAGAATTATTTTTTCTGCCTCTCCCAGATTCGTCGATTTCCTTTTTCTAGGCCTGGTAAATAATGTGGCGTTGCAGTTCTACCAGGGTATTCGTGTGCCAACAGCGAAATCTGCGGCGGCGGTGCCAACTGCGAAGCGGGCCTTTGTCGCTGCCCAGAAGGGCAGATAGCACAAGGCACCGAGTGCGTTCCCAAGCCATCCTGTCACTCCTTTTTTCTACATCTTTTCTGCTTTGCAAAACAGCCATTTACTCCAGTGCCCCCTGGCTCTTCCTGCGCCGGTGGAGAGGATTGTGGAGGGGGGAGCTTCTGCAATGGGGCCTTCTGCATCTGCCCTGCTGGTCTAATCGGCGATAGCGGCATTTGTAATCCAGCAAATCAAGGTCCTGTCCCGAATGGGGCTTAGTAACTGGCGAATGAGAGAAAGCTGGACTTCAGTGGGAGCAGGGAGCAGCTGCCTGAGCAGCATGGAATGTACGGGCGGGAGTTTCTGCGAACTGGGCATCTGTCGCTGTCCGGCAGGCCAGAGCGCAGCCAACGGACTCTGCACTTCATCCAACTGTTTCCTCCGCCCTCAGTCATTCCTCATTGCATCCACAAACAAGCCCATCTTCACTAGCGGGTCCTGGAGAGCCGTGCAACGAGGGCGAGGCCTGCACTGGCAATTCCTACTGCGAGGCGGGGAGCTGTCGTTGCTACCCGGGGCAGACGGCGCAGAACGGCGTCTGTGTTTCTCTCTCACCCGGTGCCCTACTAACACCCCTAACCTCCTCCTACTCACTCTTACACTGCCCTCTCCCTTTGCCTCTAGCTTTTCACTTATTTGCTGGCGGTGGTGGTGGTGGTGGGTGGCTTAGGTGAAGGTTTCAGTGCCGGCTGGCTCGCTGTGCCCAGACCTGAGCGTTCGATGCGGTGGAGGGAGTGTGTGCGAGGCGGGGCGGTGCCAGTGCCGTGAGGGTCGTCGGATTCGGGACGGCGAGTGCGTCACTCCACCCGATGGTGCATTGCCTCCTCGGCTAGGAAGATAAGGAAAATGAGTGCGATGCAGTGTACCCGGGAGACTCGTGCGCGGGCGGAGAGAATTGTCGTGGTGGTTCTCACTGCTCCGAGGGTCGCTGTCGCTGCGAAGAGGGCATGATCATTCGCAACTATGAGTGCATCCTTCGTCCTCAAGGTCTTCTTTTCCGCACCATTTACTGCCCATTAACCATACAGATGGACAAATGAAATGCAGTGCCGCCGGGATACTTCTGCCAGAAGGAGGATCTGTGCATCGGAGGCTCCAGCTGCGTCTCGGGAACTTGTCGCTGCGCCCAGGGCCAAGTAATTCGCGGTTCTCGCTGCCAGGAGCGGTTGAGAGGTCCTGCCAGCACTCAATCTTGTCTTGAATAGGGCTGCAGTTGGGAATGAATTGGCAGTGAGGGCAGGAGAGTCATGCATGGAGGAGGAGATTTGCACGGGCAACAGTCAGTGCGTGCGCGGGCGCTGCGTCTGTCTCAGCGGAGACTTGATCATTCGAGAGGGCGTCTGTCAGCAACGGCGTCGAGGTTCTCTTCATCTCTTTCCAGCAGCTCCAACGTTGCCTGTTCTCCCTCCATTCGAAAAGATAGGAGGGAAATTATGCAGTGGGCCCTGGAGAGCCGTGTGGATCGGGAGAACTCTGTGAAGGCGGCTCGGAGTGTGTGGGCGGGATGTGTCGGTGCGTGAGTCGTGAGCTGGTGTTGCGTGGAGGCCAGTGCGTCCCTCCCGCGCGACGTTGACACCACTCTGACTGCCTTCCAAGTTAGCTAATAAGAGATTGATGCTGTAGGTCAGCCAGGGGACAGCTGTGAGGAAGGGGATCTGTGTCTGAGCGGCTCTCGCTGCGTCCAGGGCTTCTGCACCTGCCGTCAGGGTCAGGTGGCGCGCTACAACGATTGCGTCAGCCGAATGCAGCGTTGAAAAAGGTTTGAGCAGAAGGAGAAGTAAAAGATGGTGATTTGTTAGGTGCCCCGGGTCTGGACTGTCGTGCGGAGGATCTGTGCCTGGGCGGCTCCAGCTGCTCTCCATCCGGCATCTGCGCCTGTCCACATGGCCAGATCATCGTGGAGGATCAGTGCATTGAGACTCCAACTGGTTCCACACCTCTCATCAGCTGGCCCTGTGACAGTGAGGAGGAGAATGCAGTGGGTGCGGGGGCGGTGTGCAGACATGGAGAGATCTGCGGCGGGCGCTCATCGTGCATTCGCGGCCTGTGCCAGTGCACGCAGGGGCTCATCGCCCGCCAGGGCGCCTGCATCTCACCTCCCCTCAGTTCTTTCCCTCTCCTATCCATTTTGCAGGCTGTTTCATCGAATCGATAAGGGTAAGAAAACCTTTATTTCGGGTTCCTTTCTTTAGCTACTTTTTCAGCTTCAATTTTCGGCATCGGTGGGGGAGAAAAAGAATGGAAGAGAGGAGAAAGGAAAGTGATGTTGCAGTGCCTCCGGGATCGTCGTGCGCAGGGGGTGAGATGTGCAGCGGAGGCAGCGTCTGCTCCAACGCAGTCTGCGTCTGCCCAGCCCGTCAGCGGATCATGAATCGACAGTGCATCGAGCCCCCGGAAGGTGAGGGCAGGGATGAAGTGTATGTGTGTGGATGAGGAGAAAGGGTTGATTTTGAGTGCTGCCGCTGTCGAGATGCGACAATGGGGAGGTTTGCACGGGCGGAAGCTACTGCGCAGCGACCGGCTTCTGCGCCTGCCCCCCTGGGGCTGTCGTCCGCAACGGCGCCTGTTCTCAGCCTCCCATCGGTCTCTCCACTCCCACCTACTTTTTACTTCCCGCCTGCTTACTCACGCCTCTTCACCGCTTGCTCAGCCTTTTCCAGTGCACCAATTACTGCAAGCTTACGGCCATCATAGCTTTTCGCTACTCTTTGTCAAGTTCCCCATTTTGGTTCGCCAATTTGACTAAATGAGCTAGATGATTAGTGCCGCCGAGTGCATCGTGCGCGGACGGAGAGATCTGCAGTGGCGGCAGTCTCTGCACTAACGGCCTCTGCCAATGCCCTAACGGCTTGCCCCCACAATTCGGCTTCTGTCCCTCTCTTCTCCGAGGTACCCCTTTGCTTTGCTCTTATCACTTATTTTTCACCTCTGCTCGCCCCATGCCATTATACTAATCTACCGCCATAACCCTAATCTACCCATCCTATCAATCAACTAGAAGGTAGGTGATGGGATTGCAGTGGGTCCTGGAAACTCGTGCTCGGAGGGGGAGATGTGCACGGGAGGCTCCAGCTGCGTGGGCGGCCTCTGCACCTGCTCGCCCAGTCGACCCAGCGTCGTGGGCTCCGTCTGCAGCCCTGCCTCTGCCGCCCTCGGTCATTCTTCATATCCATCCTCCTACCCCTCCTCCTACCCCTATCAGGACGCCTACCAACGCCGCAACGACCCATACTACCGACCTCAATCACGCCACTCTTGGCCACGCTATCCTTCTTCATAAACCATCTATCTTCCACTGCCTATTATTTGCCACTATAGGTTAGAAAAAGTGCCGCAATTGTGTAGAACTTTAGGTTGAGTTAAGCCATGAGGCTGGCATAAGCTTATTTGGCTGAGCATTGATGAGAAGTGGTTGAGCGAAAGATGATCTGTGTTGCTGAGTGAAGAAGTAAAGGAAGGAGGAAAATGTGAGTGGACAACTTCAGCAGCACACGTAGCGCACCTGCCGCTGCCCATCTTCATGCACCTACTCACCACGCGCAACAAACGCTCCCTCCCAGCTAACCTCCAACTAACACCGCCTCCCAACGCCTCACTAACACCGCCGCTAACCTTCGCCAAGCTTCCCGAGCCTGGATTCCTCGACACCTTCCTCACCTGGATAGAAGATTGGGACGAGCAAGAACTGCAAAGGATGGAGCTACAACTTCATCCTGGTATCTTCTTCATTTCCCAGCCAGAAAAAGCCAACTGATGAAAAATTAAGACCCAAACAATGTCTTCGACAACAGAGAGCATCCGCTCGCTCTCCGCGTGGACCTGGGAGACGCCTGCCTCACCAGTCGATACTGCACCTTCGGTTTTCCCTTTTCCAATCAGGAACGAGCTTATTCCAATGAGCTTCTATTAGGTGCGGAATGTGTGGAGAACCTTTGCCGATGCGAAGCAGGCATGCTGAGTTTGAACGAGACGTGTTCTAATGCCACTATAGCAATGCTCTATCTCGGTTTGCCTGTTTCTCTTCTTACTTCAATATGTTACAAAAGTAGGCTTTGAGACGAGGCCTTGGGGCAGGCAAAGGCAGGTGAGGCGTGCCAATCGACGGAGTGCACGGGGGGCTCTGTTTGCGTGGGCGGCCTCTGCATCTGCCCGCCCGGTCGAACAGTGCAGGATGATCGCTGTGTCAAGATGCTGGGTGATGAGCAAAGCTACCTTTTTGATGAAACTGAGAAACACGAGGTTTAGTCGGTGCTGGGTTCTCATGCGGAAACGGTGAGGAATGCTGCGGGAATTCGCAGTGCGTCAACGGGGTCTGCCAGTGCCCGCCGGGTACCACGCAGTCCGAGGCCCAGTGCGTCCTGCGTGCTGGTGTGCGAGGTTCAACCTGCCTGCCATACTTGCAACTTCTAAGCGTCCATGCTTCTAGTGGGGCCGGGGGAGGCGTGCAGTCAGGAGAGCACTTGCGGAGGAGGCTCCTTCTGTCGTAACGGTGTGTGTCAGTGTCCGACGGGCATGCGCGTCTCTGCTGGCCAGTGCCTTGGCTCCATTCGCTTTGGTTGCTCAGAACTCAGAAGAGAAGGAATTGCTGATGACTGCTTGTCTGCAGTTCCGCCTGGTTCGGAGTGCTCAGTGGGGGCGGGGGCGAGTTGTGCTGGAGGTTCCGTGTGCATCAACGGACAGTGCACATGCCCTGCCGGACAAGTCATCGTGGGCAGCCAGTGCAGCACAAAGAAGGCCTTCGGTTACACTTACCCTGCTTATTCTGTTCAAAAGTAATTCCATTCAAAACCACAACATATTCCTGGCTGTTGCCAAGAGATGCGCGGCCTTTTGCAAAGATACCACCCAGATGAATCATCATGCCAAAATTCAGCAGATTTCATACAAGATTTCATGCATGAATTTATGCACGTTCAAATTGTTGAAACATCAAGATTTTAGTTTTTTTTGCCATAAATTGAGAAATAATGAATATTTCGTATATTCCTAATAAACAGAAATAAAAGGTGAAATTGGAAAGCTAAAAGAAGCAGTAGAATATGTTGTGCCATCCGCATTTTATTTAACCAGCAGATGCTAAATGATAGTCTTCAAGCTAAATACAAAACATTTACTGTCTTTGAACAATTATTCTTCGTCTATAATTTTTTGCTTTCATTTCACCTCTTAAATGGGTGGGAAATTTGGCAGCCGAATACATTGGTATAAAAGAGACTCTACAGAAGCAATAAATATGGCCAAAATTGCGCAAACAAGCACAAGTGTGCTACTCAACGTTGTAAAGTTTCATGATCCCAATTAAAATGATCACTTGAGAACATTGAGGCAGTGACCTGAAGCATGGGTTTGTTGGCGGATTTGTAACGGAACTTTTCCGAGACCAACTGCCCAAGCTGATTGTTCACTTTCATAAAGTATTGGCTAAGCATCTTCTTAGATGTAAGCCTTGATTTTGAAGTCCCTCGAGGACAGCCAGGGGTTTGCTGCGGCATTCCTTTGGCCCTTCCCTTCCCTTCCCTTCCCTTCCCTTCCCTTCCCTTCCCTTCCCTTCCCTTCCCTTCCCTTCCCTTCCCTTCCCTTCCCTTCCCTTCCCTTCCCTTCCCTTCCCTTCCCTTCCCTTCCCTTCCCTTCCCTTCCCTTCCCTTCCCTTCCCTTCCCTTCCCTTCCCTTCCCTTCCCTTCCCTTCCCTTCCCTTCCCTTCCCTTCCCTTCCCTTCCCTTCCCTTCCCTTCCCTTCCCTTCCCTTCCCTTCCCTTCCCTTCCCTTCCCTTCCCTTCCCTTCCCTTCCCTTCCCTTCCCTTCCCTTCCCTTCCCTTCCCTTCCCTTCCCTTCCCTTCCCTTCCCTTCCCTTCCCTTCCCTTCCCTCGCCCTAATTTTCGCGAGCACCCCCCACAATTCGATTTTGCTCTTTTTAAAGGTTGCAAAAGCTTATTTATTGGTGCAGGCAGTGTTGTGAAAAACGCTTATCAAGTTCAAGATCTGGCAATCACCCCGAAAACATACACCTGGGCTGATAAGATGGGCTTTGCACTGACGGTTCGCCTGGCTCCCTCTCGCCAGCCCAATTAGCATGTTTAATAATGGCATTTGTGTCCTGCTAATTTGTCAACCTGTCATAGCTTTGTTTACATCGTAGTTCATGCTTTACAACTTCGTTTTCAAAGAAATAAATTGCAAAACATACAAGTTAATATCGGCTATTGTCAATAGATGCGCGGCCGTCTTGACACTTAACATGGTTCGTTTCAGTTTGACACGATCAAGAATTTTGTGCCAGGACGGAATGCATTTTTGAGCCATTGCATGTGGAGGTTGAGAATGGTTGACAATTGCATGGTTTCAGTTTACCACAGCAACTAGAACTCAATTGGATTAAACAAACAACAAACAGAAGAGGAACTTTTAGGCCTCGTTTTGGTTTCTGACTTTCTGAGGCTTTTAAAACTAAAAATAATACTTTTAATAATAAATACAAGTAAAAGTCACATTTTCAAAAAATTTTTGAATTTCAAGGCCCTAATTTTTGAGATTTTTTGAACATAAATCTGGAACAAATCAAAATTGCGCCAAGCGCACAAAAACGTCCCGAGCCACCACCCAGACGGACCTTCATGCAAAATTTCAGCCAATTTCATTGAAAAACCGAGGAGTACGGGCTCTGGAACCACAAATATATATATATATATATATATATATGCGGACAGACGGACGAAAAATGGGGTAACTGTATAAGTGGGCCTTGGCCGCCCGCCGCTCCGGGCAGGGCGCCAGAGCTCCTCCGGCCTCCGGGCACGGACGCTACGGCCCCTACGCTTCGCATGCTAGGCTACGCTCCGGGGCCTCCGCGCCCATGCCCTACGGCTTCCGGAGCTCTGACTGCCCTGCCCTCCACGGCAGGCGGCCTGCGGCCGCGCAAAAATTCTTCAATATGAATTCCTTCAGGTTTGGATTGGCGAAGAAAGAAGGATGGTGTAATATTGCAGTGTATCCAAACGATGCATGCGACGAGACGGCAACGTGTCTGGGAGGATCGCAGTGCGTGGGGGGAGTGTGCCGTTGTGGGCCGCGTCAGCTGGTCATCAAGCAGGCCTGCACCTCGGAGCAGGTCACTGGTGAGCATTAGCCTCCTGGATCCCTTGAAGGTCTTCAGTGGTGGCTGGCTTTGAGTACTGCCGGGATTCCCGTGCACAGCGTCCAGCATATGCGTGGGCTCCTCGGCTTGCATCAGCGGGGTCTGCGAGTGCCCGCCCGGCCTCACTGCTGATGCCAATAGCGGCCAATGCATTCTTCTTATCCACAAAGGTACTCAAAAGATGCCCCTTTTTCAAGCCACGCAATGCTGACGTCAATAATTTCGCATTCAACAGAAAAAGCAGGAAATGTTTATCATTTTGGGGCTAATAATTATGTTTGTGTCATATGACAGATAATGGAATTTGAGAGCCTGAAGGTTAGCAAAAAACGCGGTTTTCAGCTGGTCCAGGAGAAGAGTGTGAGGATAGCGGGACAGGCTGCTCTGGGGAGGCGCACTGCCGCAATGGCCGCTGCGTCTGTGCCCCAGGATTCGTCATCTATGCCGTTCCCCATCGCACTCACTGCATGCGGCCTCCCTAACATGAGTGGTTGTCAAGGAGGAGAAACGCTGCGTGCCATTTGCGGGTTCAGCGCCACCCGGCTCATCCTGCGCAGCCCCAGGCAGCGTCTGTGTGGCTGGCGGGGTGTGCAGAGATGGACTCTGCATCTGCCCAGAGCCTTTTGTCCTTCAGGGAGGACAATGTGTTAAACTGCCCCCTGGAAAGCCAGGTTCTCGCTTGCTTCGGTCTTTTTTCGCTTCTCACCAGTACTTCGAGAGCATGAGCATTGTAGCGGAGCCGGGAGACAGCTGTGAAGAAGGCGTGGATCAGTGCAAAGGCGGGAGCAGTTGCAGCGAGTTCGGGAAATGCGTCTGTCCAAAGGGACAAGCCACTGGCGAGGACGGAGTTTGCCGCCCATCCACACTCACTGGTTCCTTTTTTCCCAACCATAGCTCCAGGCGAAACGAAATGGTTGTGGTGCAGTTGGAATCGGAAGCGCTTGTGATAGTGGGTGCGATGGGGATTGCATGCTGCGCTGTGGTGGTGGCTCGGAGTGCCAGGACGACGTCTGTCTCTGTCCACCAGGCACTGTGCAGGCAGGCAGTAGCTGTCAGACTATTGCGCCACCCCCTCCCACACTCCCTCCTACGCCACACACCCAAGATGAGAAAGGTTCCCCCTTTTGCCTTGGTCACAACAATACAAATCATTCTCGCTTTCTTCCAGCTTTAAAATGTCAAATGATGAGGAAAATTAACTTTAGATAGGATGAAAGTAAAAAAACCGGGCTGATGGGGTGAGCCCCCCCCCCCCCAAAGGTTACACCCCCCCCCCCCCCAATGGGGTTTCACCCACCCCCCAAGAGATACACCCTCCCCCCAAGGGTTACACCCCCCCCCCTAGGGTTACACCCCCCCAAGATATATATATTGAAAATATTTTTATTGCCTTAACATACTTCTCTTTACATATCTCGAAGTTTTAACTCAAGGAATTTTTATATAAACAATTATATACCCACTTTTTTTGAAACACAGTTAGTCTATACCGGATGGCGGGCGCATGCCTATCAGGAGTAGGGGCTTGTCCCCTAAAAGGAGTACCTTTCAAGATTCCAACTGAAGGGCTTAGACGCATGCTCGGCCTCGACGAGGTCATGACTGTGGCAGTACCTAATATACTATGATCAACTAGTAGGTACTGCCACAGTCATGACCTCGTCGAGGCCGAGCATGCGTCTAAGCCCTTCAGTTGGAATCTTGAAAGGTACTCCTTTTAGGGGACAAGCCCCTACTCCTAGTAGGCATGCGCCCGCCATCCGGTATAGACTAACTATTTTTCAAAAAAAAAGTAGGTATATAGTTGTTTATATAAAAATTCCTTGAGTTTAAATTTCGAGATATATACAGAAGAGTATTTTAAGCTAATAAAAATTTTTTCAATATAGTACCCTTTGGGGGGGGTGTATCTCTTGGGGGGAGGGTGTATCTCTAGGGGGGGGTGTATCTTTGGGGGGGGGGTGTAACCTTTGGGGGGGGGCTCACCCCATCAGCCAAAAACCGATTCAATCTTGGTGAATCTAAAGAGAATGTGATTAATTGGGCTCAGGATTTTGCCTCAGACTTCCAAAAAGTACCTTCTTCTCCAAAAGGCTTGCGCTTAGTTTAAGCTTAGGCTTAGGTTCAGGCTTAGGCTTAGGTTAAGGCTTAGGCTAGGTTAAGGCTTGGTTTTATGCTTAGATAGAGTTAGTATAGTGACGCTGAGTGCCCTCAAAAAAGTGCTAATTTTTAAAGTCTGAGGCACAATCCTGGAGGCGATTAATTATTTGAGGTGTTCCGGGCAGTGCGTGCGATTTTGGTTCAATCTGCACAGGAGGCTCCGTCTGCCGAGCTCATATCTGCTCTTGTCCGGTCGGTCAAGTGGTGACAAGGTAGGCAGATGTTTTAGACCCCAGCAGAGAGAAAGTAAAGTGGGTTTGGAGGGAGGCAGAATGTGGGAGCGAAGAGGAAGCCTCTGGGCCCATTGCTCCAGGCGGGTCTTGCAGCAGCATGGGTGCCGAATGCGGTGGGGGTTCCGAGTGCCGTGATGGAGCCTGCTCCTGTCCACACGGCCAAGTTCACACCGGCGACCTTTGCCAGCCCATCACCAGCACTGGTCTTCATCTTTTGGGCCCTAACTTTTCTTGAAACTAGTCATACAGCAAGAGAAAGGAAATGGTGAATTGAGTAAGATGGTGTTTGAGTGGTGAGTCCTGGCTTCGCGTGCAGCGCGGCAACGCAGTGCTCCGGAGGCAGTCGCTGCCTGCCCGTGGGCATCTGCCGCTGTCCCCATGGACCCACCACCATCGGACAGTCATGCCCCGCCCCTCCCTCCGGACGCCCCAGTCCCTTCTCTTCCCACTTTACACCCCTTCATGCACCTCAAAAGACTTCTGCAGACCCTCCGGGCTCAGCCTGCGGGGTGGGCACCAGCGGGGTGTGCGGCGGGGACAGCAGCTGTCGCGGGGGCTGGTGCGTCTGCCGACCGGACCAGGGCGTGGTGCAGGGACTCTGCGCTCCCCTAATCCCGGGCTCCACTGCCGGTCTGCTCTCCTCTCCTTTCATCCGTAGTGGGGGTGGGCTAGGTAGCTGTGTCGGTGTTGGAGTCTCGGTGGGGGAGGCCTGCTCTGCCACATCGCCGCCCTGCGTGGCCGGGGCTCTGTGCCTTGACCGCCTCTGCACCTGCCCACCTGGCAAGCGGCCCAGCCCCAACGCCCGCCTCTGTCTTCCGGATGCCAGTTCAGTTGTCCTGCCTTCTTTGTATGAAAGGCAGTGAGTGAAAGGATTGGCAGAAGCCCCTGGGCCGGGTGACCCGTGCCTGGAGGGAGGTGAGTGTACGGGGGACTCGGTGTGCGTGCGGGGCATTTGTCGCTGCCCGCCGGGAGCCCTGCCAGTGGCCGGCGTTTGCCAAGCAGCCCTAGGCGGACGTATGCACTCTTTCTTTTTGTTACCTTGGTGTCTGGGTCAATTAGAATAGTTTGCAGTGAAGATAGGGGCAGCCTGCATCAGTGGACTGACGCTATGTTCCGGAGGCGCCGAATGCGAAAACGGCATCTGCTCCTGCCCTAAAGACCACTCTGTGCAAGACGGGCTTTGTCGGCCTGATCAAATTTCATGTAGATTTGGGCAGCGTATTTCGGACAAAGAATAAATGTGAATGTAGTGGCCTTGGGGTCTCCCTGCGACAAGGGAACGGTGTGCGGCGGGAACGCAGAGTGCACCAACGGGATCTGTGCCTGCCCGCTGGGTACCAAGAACATCGTCAACGGCCGCTGCATTCTGGCCATCAGCCGACCAGGTTCTCTCTGCTTCTCTCCTACTTTTTGAGAGATTATGAAAGTGCAGGCCCACCGGGCTCAGCCTGCGAGAGCAGTCGGGACTGTGACGGGAACTCTGTCTGCCTGAACGCAGTTTGCGCCTGTCCTGTGGGCACCACTCTCAGCCGGGCTCAATGCGTTCCCACTGGAGGCCGAACTGGTCAGAGAAGGCGGGGAAGATGAGAAAAGAGATGAAAGAAAACAGTTTGCAGTGCCGCCAGGAAGTTCCTGTGTCTCGGCCGTGGTGGTGTGCGGAGGGAACAGCGTGTGCACCAACGGCAACTGCGTCTGTCCTGCCGGCACACATGCCCTCACAGGGCGCTGCGTTCCGGCCATCGACGGATGTTGGGCTTCCCTAAGGATGTGAGGAGAAGATAGGTGAATGAATGGGAGTGCAGTGGCGCCGGGCTCCGTGTGCGCCTCAGGGGAGCCAGGCATCTGCGGCGGAGGTTCCATCTGCATCGGCGGACTCTGCGCCTGCCCTGCTGCTGACATGGTGGTGGAGGACCAGATGTGCGTCCGTCACACCACCACTGGTACACCTCCATCCTTCATCTGCATTTGTGCTGAGCATCCCATGACTGGCTTGAGTGCCGCCGGGGTCGGTGTGCGGGCCAGGGAATCCGACTGCGGTGGAGTGCGGACGTGGCTCCACGTGCAAGAACGGAATCTGCGTCTGTCCCCTGGGCCAGTCCACATCGGATACGGGCTACTGCGTCTCCGGCACCACCTCTGGTTTCCAGCTGCTGTAAAGCAAGGGCAGTGGTTGGAGGAGGATAGGGTTTCAGTGCCGCCTGGTTCCTTCTGCGGCGGGGATCTAGTGTGCAGCGGTGGTGCATTCTGCTACCACAACCACTGCGAGTGTCCCTACGGCCAGCTGAGCATCAACCTCCAGTGCGAGGCTGCTCCCATCAGTGCTTTGGATTGCAGTGAGGCTGGAGGGCAAGGTGGATGAAGGAAGGGTTGCAGTGAGCCCGGGTGGGGGCTGCATGAATGGAGAGATTTGTGGCGGCGGGAGCGTGTGTCGTGCAGGCTCCTGCCAATGTCCGCCCGGCACCCAGCTTGTCGCTTCCCTCTGTCAAAGTCACAACTCACACTCACTCACTCCTTGCTTCCGCTAACACCTCACAATTGCTTGACAATCCTGCTTAGAAAGCCATTAGATGTGTCTGTGAGACAGAACTTGATGAGAACTAAGGTTAGTGTGGAGTGACGCGATGAAAGACCAGTGTGACGAGTGGGCACGCGACTGATTCGTGTTTTTTAAGATATCTCTAAATCTATTCGACTAGTAAAGTAGGACTGTTTTGAGCTTGAACTTGATGCCTTGAGCAAGGGAAAGAAGAGAGTTGAAATAGTAGCTGAAGCCAAGGGGGGTGCAGGTCTTTTGACAGCGAAGGCGGGGCCGTGTCCGCTGCCCGAAGAGCCGGAACTCTGCCAGCTGCCCGACTGCTTCTGCTCCAAACCTGGCTCCATCATTCCTGGCGGTTACACTACTTCCAAGTTCTATCCCTCCAATACAAGCCAATTGGAATAGAGTTTTGTAGGTCTGACGCCGGCGGAGACGCCTCAGATGGTGATCCTGAGCCTGGATGACGCGGTGGTCACCCGCATTATGCCCTTCTACAAAACCCTCTTCGACGGCCGATTCAAGAACCCTGGCAACTCTACTGCCCTTCCACCTTGAATGCCTGTGCATACTAAGGCAACTGTTTGAGACGGCTGTCCCATTCGCGCCACCTTCTTCATTTCCCATGAGTGGAACAACTACGACGAAACGCAATGGCTCTTCTACAAAGGCCACGAGATCGGTGTCAACTCCATCACGTTACCCTTTCCACCTGCTTCCACTCTCCCAGTCATCCATCTAGTACATGGCTTAGGCACGAGACACTGTCATCAGAGCCGGTGGCCCGTTGGGCAGCTGAGATGGGCGGCATGCGCGACATCCTCGCCAGCCTCGCCAACATTCCCCCGGACACCATACACGGCATTCGAGCTCCACAACTGGCCGTCGGCGGTGACCGCCAGTTCCAGGTCTTCATCATCTCCTGCCTCTTCTACTACTGCTCTTCTACTACTTCACGCTATTCATTTGCTCTTGCTCTGCAGATGATGCGACAGGAGGGCTTCGTCTACGACAATTCTCTCTCGACGGATCCTGGAAGGGCTGGCCCAGCCTACTGGCCTCAGACCCTGGACTACGCCCTGGCCTGGAACTGCCACATCCTGCCCTGCCCCGACCGTCCTTTCCCAGGCCAATGGGCGATCCCCATCAACCAGTTCTACGGCTACTACATCCCCGAGCTGGCCAGCCACAAGCGCGGAGCCATGGTCAGAGCGGCCATGAAGCTGGACGAGACCCCCGACACCGTCCTCAACCTACTCCGAGAGAACTTCCACAGAGCCTATGACACCACCCGCGCCCCTTTCACCCTCACTCTGGACGCCGACTTCCTGCTCAGCCTTCCTGACAACGGCAGTCTCCTGGCCCTCGAGAACTTCCTTGTCGAGGTCTGCTCCTCTCTCCCTTCCACACTTCTGTCTACAGCAAAGAGAAGCACTCCTCAGATACTGGAAAAGCCGGATGTGTATGTGGTGGGTGCCAGCGAAGTGATAGCCTGGATGAAGGAGCCAAAAGCGCTGGGCAGTCTGAACGAAGTCTGGGGCTGCCCTTCCAACGACCGCTCTGCATTCCGCCCCTGCCAAGTTCCAACTCCATCGCAACTTAGCTCTATTCCCTTTTATTGACTTTCTTTCAGTTGTCCAACCGGTGCGGCTACGACACAGAGCTGGGAGGCGGGGAGCACTGGTTCCGCACCTGCAAAACCTGCCCCCGCGCCTATCCATGGCTCTACAACCCCACTGGAAGCCCTCTTCGCGCTCCGTTTATTCCTTCACCTTCCTCTTCATTCCGCTTTCTTTCATGCTCCTCTGTGTAGGCCGAGGAAGAAGGGGCTTCTGGAACCTCGACAAAGCATCATTCGCTGATCACCTTGCCCCCATCCTCGTGTTATTTGCTTTTTTGCGTTCTGCCGTTATTATTTTCTGTCTCTTTTAGGCGCTCGCCTTTTAGGCTCGCTTGCTTTTTTCTTGTATAGGTTCTGAGCCAGAAACATATTTGCATTGTCGTGTCTTAAGCTGAAAGCAGATGATAAGCATGAGAGGTGATAAGATGATAAGATGAAAGGTATAGAGTATCCTACTTGATCAGAAAACTGGATAAGAGTGAGAATGAGGGAGGGGTGATCCACTCTTGTTGGCCTTCACAGCTTATCATAAACATTGGAAATGGTTTCCAGGAAAAATCGATCATCGACCATCGACACCCTGGACTGGGAAAGTTTGTTTCAAAGACCCATTTTGCTTTAATTTATCGAAAATCGCTATGTTTAAACGCTAAAAGTTATGTTAAAGAGAAACTAGCACAAAAACAACTAAAATACAACTATCTCAAAAACGCTCTAAACTGCCTGAAAACATAAAAATAAAGCATAAATGAGGGCTAGACGAAGCCAATGGGCACGAGGACTCCTGTGGAGGTGAAGGAGACTTGTGGCAGGCGTGTGAAAGCGGTGATGAGGAGGAAGCGTGGATGCTGGCCAGCCTGAGCCTCCTGCCAGACCAGCTTCTCCATGCGGACTTGCGGTCTTTCCTTGAGCACGGAAAGCAGTGCCTCCTCCGCTGCGGACCTAGAGCTGAGCTCGTCCAGCCTCAGGTGAAGCTCCAGACTGCGCTCCAGCTGGCAGCAGGCGTCCAGGACCCTCCCCACGCTGCTGATGTACATGTTGAAAGTAGAGAGGCCTTGCAGGCTGCGTAGGCTGGGACAGGCCTGGAGAACTTGGACTATTTCTCCGTACTGTCCGGGGCTGCAGTAGGCCAGGCGGCGGAGCCGCGGGGTCTGGCCGAAGGTGGCCGCGTACCACTCCCATGGGACGCCGATCAGGACGGGGGTCCAGAACTTGAGGCTGCGGAGGTTGGGCAGGTGATGGATGAGGGGGCGCAGGTGGCGGATGTGGGTGGCCAAGCGGTACAGGTCCAACTGAGCATGGCGGATGCTGGGCTGGGCGCCGAGGAAGGAGAGGAGGAAGCGCAGGTCCTCCTTCATGAGGTCCTCATGTACGTTGGGCCAGCGATGCAGGTAGTAGGTGCAAAGGCTGAAGGTGGACAGCTCCTCGAGGCAGAAGCTCTCCTGCAGGGCGTAGAGCAGACCGGCGACGAGGAAGGGACGCTCTGGTGAGGAGGGCGGCGGGAGACGCAGGCGGGTGAGCGGGCTGCTTTTGGCTGCTTTTTCTCTGCGGTGGGGGCAGGGGGAACGGAAGCGGCGCTGCTCCGAGAGCCAGAGGGAGATGAAGTCGCGGTCGAGGCAGAGGTGGATGGAGCGAGGGCGGCCTTCCTGGGCGATGAGGGCATTGAAGTAGCGGCAGGTGCGTCGGATACTGGGCCAGTCCTCCGCAGCTGAGCAGATGCCTATCTTCCTGGCCAGGCTGGGAACAGAGCTGCACAAATTTACTATGCGTGCCATTTTGGAAACGGATCTATGGAGAAAAATTTTTTGATTTCTGATTTAAGATGGATCAAGAAACTGGAAATTTTTAATTTTTTAGAAAAATTGAAAGTCCCTTCGGCAAAAATGACTCAAATACATGAAGGCTTTCATCGTATATGAAGAATGAGTTTCCATAGAACGTTTATAAAATGTTATAAACCATTTATAATCTTCTTGTTCCATGTTTTCATGCACATCAAAAACATCACAAATACATCACAAATACATCACTCATCTGCTTCACTAGTTCCGAGTCCAGTTTCTTTCGATTATACCCGGAAGCAGGTCCAATCTGGCGTAGCAAGTGGAGAAATGAATCACTTTGTGAAACCAACTTGAAAATGGAAAGACCCGTCGATTCGATTTCGCTTTCTGTGTTAGCTTAGCCGGGCAACAAAAAGCTGCTATATAGATGTAAATTGACAAACCTAGAGTATCTTCCCAATGTATTTTTGCGCGGCCGAAGGCCGCCTGCCGCGGAGGGCAGGGCAGTCAGAGCTCCGTAGGCCGGAGGGCATGGGTGCGGAGGCCCCGGAGCGTAGCCTAGCATGCGAAGCATGCTAGGCGAAGCGTAGGGGCCGTAGCACCCGTGCCCGGAGGCCGGAGGAGCTCTGGCGCCCTGCCCGAAGCGGCGGGCGGCCAAGGCCAGCTTAAGCAGTTACCCCATTTTTGCGTCCGTCTTTCCGCATATATATCTTATATAATACGGGTGATGCCATTTTGGGAGGGGTCTCGGCGCCACCTGGATTCTTTACTTATCCTGGCATATGATAGCCCTATGTATCGGTTTTGAGGAATTATTTAATATTTTTTGGGGCGCGCTGTGCATGGGTAATGTTGTAAATATGAAATAGACTAAAACGTGCGCATATTTGGCATTTTTGGGCATTTTTTGACTTTGAAACTTTATAGATCCTCCATTTTTTAACTTTTTCTGTCGGACTTTTTTTTAAATTAAAGCCTTAACAGTTCTGCTTAAAATCCATTGTTTAGTTTTCAACGTTTTTAGTAAAACATTTTTTAAAAAATGGATTGACTGATGCCAATTTTTCGATTTTTGGCTTACCCAGGAGCCTGATGTCTTTGGAATGAATTAAGTTATTCTTATTCGTCTCATGGACAAGACACGGCAAAGATTGAATTGCTCACAGTTTGAGCTGCAATTTTTGAGCTGTTTATAAATGGATTTATGGTCATAAAGATTCTGTTGAGCTTTTGACTACTAATAATTTTCAAGAGAATTACATAGATATGTGCACAGAAGCTCAGGCAAATGTTTGTCCAATTTAATTCATATTAATGCAGAGTTTTAAATGGAGAACGGGAAACGGGAAACACGGGAATGGGAAACGGGAAACATTTGTAACGGGAAACATTAGTTAAATCAAAGGTGGCCGCGCGGAGCGCGGCCACTGACTGACCTACATTACTAGTATATATATATATATGTGTCCCTGTCGCGCTCGTACTCCGTGGTTTTTCAACCAAATTGGCTGATTTTTTGCATGAAGGTCCGTCTGGGTGGTGGCTCGGGACCATTTTTTGCGCTTGACGTAATTTTGCGTTTTTCGCCCAAAACCCAAATTTTTGATGTTTCAAAGTACGAAAATTCATAAATCACTGGTTTTTCAACGAAATTGGCTGATTTTTGGCAGGTACGTCCGTCGAGGTGCTATCTTGAAGCTGGCAAAAGGAATTTCCGAAATATTTGTTATTTCTCAGTTTATGGCCAAAAACCTAAATTCTTGATGTTTCAAAAATTTGAACAGCCATAAATCGATGGGTTTTCGATGAAATCAGTTGAATTTTGGCGTGTACGTCTCTAATGGTGATATATTGAAGTTGATAATAGAATTTTTTGACACATTTATTATTTCTTGATTTTTAGTCAAAAACCTAAAATCTTGATGTTTCAAAAATTCGAACATCCATAAATTACTGGTTTTTCAATAAACTCAGCTTAGATTTGGCAGATACGTTTGCTGCGGCAGTATCTTAAAGCAGTTAAAAGGAATTGCTTAGCTTATTATCTGGAACAAAGGCCGCGCATCTTGGCAACAGCCGAGAGTACCTTGTTTGAATTAAAGGCTGCAAATAGACAAACCTGTAGCACCGGGGCACCATCTGTAGGCACCTCCATGGCGATACATTCGAACCAGAAGTGCAGTTATCTGCCCATCTTTTTGGTGACCTCGGTTCTTTAAAAAATTTCGGTCAACGAAGTTCTATGCTTTTCCTGCAATTTCAATTGGGAATTTGAAGCAATAGAAATGACGCTGGCTTATCCTTTATTTGACAGCAATGTCACCAGCGCTAAGCCCAGGATTCTGTTGTAGAATGTCCGCTATTTCGTCGATTAGGGATTTTTTTAGGCCGTAGCAGAAGCGTAGCCGAAGCGTAGCCTAGCATGCAATAAACATATTTTGAATTTCAAAATTTCGAACAAGAATAAATCCATGGTTTTTCAAAAAATCATTTTAATTTCGCCATATACATAATAATATTTCATTTCGCCATATACATATATTTACTCTTTTCGTGCGATTTCACCAACTGGTTATTTTTCCCCTTTTTTGGCCAAAAGTTGAATATTTTGATGTTTTATTAAAACTAAAAAGCATAAATACTTGGTGTTTAAATGAAATGAGCGGAAATTTGACTTGTACGTCTGTCATTACTTTTTGCATTTGGATGAGGACCCATTTTTCTTAGCGATAACCGAAAATACCATTTTTATATGATTGATAAAAACGGAAAGTAAATAAAAAACAAAACACAACAGGAAGTTTAAACAAAAATCGAAAAAAATATCAAAATAGGCATTCGACTCCAAAGAAGTCATAATTGAAAGAACACCAGACTTTCTTATATTCTTAAGTTTTGAGACGCTCGTTCACTATTACGAGTATGATTGCGGGGAACGGCGAATGGAGATGCAAGGGAGTACGGAAAATGAACACGCACACACGCTAATACTATTCCGAATTCCTTTTCTCGAAATGTTTCAAGCTGCCCGCCGTCTTATGCGATCTCTATTGGGCGCTTTGCTTCTGCTTTGCTGTTTCTGAATGTAGATTCTGCGTTAAAAGCACCTCTACTGCTCAATTTCTTCGAAAACGTTTGTACCTTGTTTGTTTAGCTATGTCGCTCTACTTTGTTTTCTTCGCATAGAAAAGCAAGCACCATTTATGATTTATGTTGGGCAAATCCATTGAAAGGGGATTGTTTAACTAAGACGAAATTATTTGCATATAATGGAATGTAAAATAAATAGAAACAGCAGGCGAGTGAAATGTAGTTCCAGCAGATGGAAAGTTTCAGAGCGCTTTGATACTGAGTACACAGGCAGCCACATCTCTTCGGACTACCCGTTTCTGTGAAATATATTTTTCGATTCTTCAGCCCATTTAAAAATTCAAAGAAAAGGTTGGGGCTAGCTGAGCGGGCTAGACTGCACGCGGGGATGGACGAGGCTGTTGAAGAGACCAGAGGTTCCATCATACAACACTACTCTGTCCAAGAAGACACCCGGGCGGAACTTCTTCGACTTTTTGGATGGGAGTGCTGATTCTGCCTACCAATCCGCTCGACATCTCAACTTTGCTGAGGCTTATGCGGAACATGCATGACGGCTCCTCGATTGGGACAATCGCCTGTGAGGATTTAAATTTTCGTGCTTCTTCTTTTGTTGCTATTGGAAGAACTACAGAGGAAGCTCAAGCGCTAGCAACACCAGCCCCACCCTCTTCTGCCCAGCCCCAGCCATCTCCCGTTGCCCGACCCCATCCACCTGCAAATAGCCATTTAGTCAGCGTATTTCCATACCGTGGTAGAGTTTTATTGCAAGACATGAACAGACCCATGAATTATGATTTGTGCTCTTACGATGAGAGGTATCCTAGTTCATGGTTTACAATTCCTTCGGCCATATTTCCAGTCTCCAAGACCTGGTGTAGCCCTGTACGTTGTCACGGAAGCCTGTGATACTTCAATCCCGGAAGCGAGCTCAGAATGTATTTGAAGGAGAAGCAATAGATTTTCTCGCTGTTTCTTCAAAAGTCTTCAGATATGGGTGCTTCACAGCTGCGGATCGTCCAGAGTCGGAGGCGTTTGAGCTTAAAACCCCCTCATCTGCCCCATCTGCATCTTCTTCACCTGCCCCGCTTGCGTCCTCTTTACCTGCCCTGCTTCCACCCGGTTCTCCAGCCCCATCCGTTGAGAAACCAAAGTCGGTGCCCCACCCTACTGGCCGGAGAACGTGGACCTAGCGCTGCGACTTCAACAACAAAACACGGCGCTGTGTGGACTGGACCTGTCCGGAGATCCGCGCCTCGACGCTCGCCCATTCATCCCTCTCCTTCGCAAGGCCAAGCAGGGCGGACTAGCGCTCTCTATTCACATGGCCGAGGCTTCTCTCTCAGTCCATCTTTCGTCCTTTTCTCAAACTCTGCGCCATCCCCAAGTGGCGGTAAAGGGTGCAGAACTCCAAGTACCCCGCAGGGTTGAGGACCTTATATCTTTGTTTAAACCTCGCGCGTATCCGCCTCCAATTCGCACTTCGCCTGGAAGCGGAGATTGCTGTCCAAGTTTTTCTATGCTCAGCGGCTTCCGATATTCTGAAGTGTTTCATGGTTTTGCTGCTTATGACTCTGACTGGGCTCTGCCAACTTTGCTGAGGCTTGTGCGGAACATGTATGACGGCTCCTCGATTGGGACAATCGCCGGTGAGGATTTAAATTTTTTAAATTTTTGGTGCAATTGGTCATATTCATTTGAGGGTTTTAGATGTGCCTGTTTTAAAAGCGCAGGTTCGCCAGATGAAGAGGCTAAGGAGCTTGCAGCCTCTTCCCCTGCCCCTTCCCTTCACCCTCATATGAACGCCCCGCCCATCTCACAGCCTGGACCAAAGCCGGTCCCCCCGCCATCTAGTCATATGCTGTCTATTTTTGCGCGGCCGCAGGCCGCCTGCCGCGAAGGGTAGGGCAGTCAGAGCTCCGGAGGCCGGAGGGCATGGGTGCGGAGGCCCCGGAGCGCAGCCTAGCATGCGTAGCATGCTAGGCGAAGCGTAGGGGCCGTAGCACCCATGCCCGGAGGCCGGAGGAGCTCTGGCGCCCTGCCCGGAGCGGCGGGCGGCCAAGGCCCGCTTATACTGTTACCCCATTTTTCGTCCGTCTGTCCGCATATATATATATATATATGTGTGTGGTTCCGGAGCCCGTACTCCTCGGTTTTTCAATGAAATTGGCTGAAATTTTGCATGGAGGTCTGCCTAGGTGGTGGCTCGGGACGTTTTTGTGCGCTTGGCGCAATTTTGTTTTGTTCCAGATTTATTGTCAAAAAACCTCGAAAATTGAGGCCTTAAAATTCGAAACTTTTTCGAAAAGTGCATATTATTTCATTAATTGTATAATTATTATCAAACAAAACCTCAGAAATCAATTTTTTAAAGGATGGCAGGACATCATTTACTTAATTATAAAATTAAAAAATATTGGCCTTATTAAAACGTGGCGACCTGCTTTTTTTCAAGGCCGCGCATCTATTGGCTACTGCCGATATTACCTTGTTCCCTTTAAAGGGCGTCTGTTGATACAGGACGGGTATATGTAAAACTAATATCATACCATTTCTTTTAAATATCAGTGCGCTGAGGCCAAATATCATACCATTTGTAACTAATATCATAACATGTTCGATCAAATATCATATCAGATAGCGTACTGATATTTGAACGAAATGATATGCTATTATCCTAGGGCGCGACAGCGCCCTAGTTATGAATGGGTGATCGAGTTTTTGCATGGTTGCGTGTGACCGAATTGATTGGAAGATTGGTAGGGTGAACCCTAGGACATTTATACATCAATCGAAAGCTCTAAGTGTGCTCCAGATGGCAAAATTCTTGAAATTTTGATTTAGGGCTTAGAATTTTAAATATTTTAAAAAAAAGGAAGAAAACTGCAAAAATAAGTACATTCCAAACTTTAACATGATGGCATTTTACAACAAAAGCCATACAGAAAAAACTAAGAATTACGTGTTTTGGCAAATTAATTCAGCTTCCTAATGGTGCTATTTATGGCATAGGTTACATGGAGAAATTTCCCAAACAATTCACGTTATTGAGTGCGATTTTTTCGATTTTGTGCTCTACCCAATTTTCTAATGTTTCATTTCAGTGAAACTGCGCAGTTTTTTATAAACTGATGCTCAGGTTAGCTTGCATGAAATAGGTTTTTGAGCTTTGTGGAATCATAGAGAGCAACAGCGCCGAGTCTTAAAGCCTTGTTCATGTGGTAAACAAACTCGTAGTCTTGTTCATGTGGCAATTAAATATGTTTTCCACATGGCCAAGAGATAGACAAGACTAAAATGCTACAGCATGAGAACCTTATGAATTTTCAATCATCAAAAAGATATAGACAAGATGCAAAGCAATCGTGTGATACATTTTGATTTGAACTGAGAAACCATTTTGAGCAGAAATTTCATCTAAAAACTCAACTGCTCATTCATAAGCAGGCGGCAATTCTGGCAATAAGAGGACAACAAATATAGAGAAAAATATATAATCAAAAAAATGAAAAAAACAACTAATTACCATAAAAACAAATCAAATAAACTTTTAATTAAACTTTTAGCTACAATAAAATTAAAAAGCTAATAAATTGGATAAAAATAAATTGAAAAATATTAGAATCAATCTAAAATGCAATAATGGGTCAAATTATGCAGGTATTTGTAATAAGATCAATTTCGATTTCAATGTGAATCATGCTCCAATTTTTGAATTTTTGTCTACTACTTAAAGCAAGTGTTTTGAAATCAAAGTTGGTGGTTTTTGTATTTATGAAATTGAAACTGAAAATAATGAAAAAAATTCAAAAATGACTCATCATTTGAGCAAAACCTGACAAATAAATTATAATTTCTACCATAAATTGCCGCCTGCTTATGAATGAGCAGTGGAGTTTTTAG
This sequence comes from Ptycholaimellus sp. GST1_10, assembly GCA_030248095.1. Taxonomy (NCBI): domain Eukaryota; kingdom Metazoa; phylum Nematoda; class Chromadorea; order Chromadorida; family Chromadoridae; genus Ptycholaimellus; species Ptycholaimellus sp. GST1_10. The sequence continues at coordinate 56,880 of JASANA010011265.1, forward strand.
ATGAAATTTCTGCTCAAAATGGTTTCTCAGTTCAAATCAAAATGTATCACACGATTGCTTTGCATCTTGTCTATATCTTTTTGATGATTGAAAATTCATAAGGTTCTCATGCTGTAGCATTTTAGTCTTGTGTAGAAATGTTTGCAGTTTTTTCCAGATTGCTCCATTTCTGCCACAGAAAAATTGCTTTCAAGCATGCTGCATCAAGTCAGAGCAGCTGGAGTCAGTGGAAATAGTGCTGGGTATGGGGCTGCCCACATTAGCAGACCATAAGTCGGAGGTGCTGCGGAAACGAGCGGCAGGTTTCTTGATCTTCATCAACTCCATTCGCAAGGCCCTAAGGCACTCATCACCGGTTTCATTTTCCCATCCTGACCACCGACTAGCCGAAAGCAACCTCTTTCCTCATTCAATGCCAATTAGTTGACCTTCCAATTTTTAAAACGCAATATTGCATCGACCTTGCAGTTATTTAAATATAAAAAATTGAAAATCTCTTACCGCAAACATTTTGTTTGCAGGTGTAGCAGAGAAGAGGATGAACAGTTTCCGTTACCCCATCCACCTGTGCAAACTGCTCAATTGCAGACCTCCTCTATCTTTCATGCAGTACTCGATATCGTGTGTATGAGCTGGCCAATATCAATACGGTAGGAAGCTACCTTACCTGTCAGCTTCCCTATTATGAGCAGGCTCTGTTCATTGTGGTTTCAGTGCCCCACCGTGTAACAGACATTGTTCCCTTTTCAGAGCTTGCACTCCCTCAACCTTCCACTTCTGCCCAGCGTTAGCCATCGCCTTTAGTTCACCAAACAGCCATCTGTCCCCAAACAGCCAATAGTAATTATGTCCCAGTGTCTCCTATTCGGGGTCGTATCCTTTGTCAGGACATTAATCGGAACATGAATGTTGATTTATGCCGTTACGATGAGCGATATCCTGGTTATAATAGCCCAGACTCTGCAGCCTCTTGTCCTATGGCCTTCGGAGCTTTGAATGTTATGACTTTCGCCTTCGAATACCATGCTTATGCTTTCAGCTGCGCAATGAAGAGCCAATGTTTTGCAGCATGCCAGCCGCCGGACGCCTGCCTCCAATTCCTTTGAACGCCCTTCAGTATCTAGTACAGGTGCTAGTAGGAATGAGCTACCGCGTTTACGAAGTGGCAAGCATATGCACTGGAGGCAGTGATTTGTCCTTTCCTCTACCTGACTACGAGAAAGCCTTGTTAGCTATTGTTCAAGTGCCGCGATCATTGCCAGCTTTCATCCCAAACCTACCCATTAGGCCAAATGCACCAGTGTTGTGGAGTATTCAGTGTCATTAGTGGATTCCAATTTGGGACAGTGCACGAGGCGCTAGGATCATTTCCGGACACTCTTTCGCATTATTCACTTCCCAGTTTTTTGACTAAAACTAAGCACGTGAGCGATGGTTTACTTTTGGGAGCTCTGGCTTGTGAGGATGGTGATATTAGGGCTGGCTTCTCAGAAGTCTCCTCCAGCACAGCTGCTAGAGACGACCGCCGCGACCCCTTCACCCCAACCTAATTCTCCACTCCTAGCCAACAGTCACTTAATTTCTCTATATCCGCATCATGGACGAATTTTTGTCAGCGATATGAACTTTTCACAGGTATTCAAATTAGCTTCTTATGATGCAAGATACCCGGCTTCATGGTTTACAGCTTTGAAAGATACTCTTCGATCCCATTTCGCTTGTAGTCGTCCGAAGACACCCCTCTTTGTTATTGCTCGGTGCACTGACCTATCGACTCCCTACGATTTCCACCTCGTCAATAAAAGTCTTGCCAGCCATTACGCCCACACAATCCAAGAAAATACGTTCATGAGCGGATTGTATCGAGATTCCTCCCATTATGCCTGTGCGCAATTGATTAGTCACGATGCCTAATATCGCGGGGTGATAGTCACGGTTTGAGTAAAAGAATAAGGTTTGAGTATAATAGGTTTGAGGCAATATAAGAAAAGTGGAAAATGGAAGGTAGTAGATCGCCAAGGGCATTTAGTCAAAAAGTCAAAAAACTAAATATGCTTGCCTGTGCTTGCTTGCTAAATATGCTAAATATAAATATGCTTTGGTGGCCTGCGACTGAAAAAAATATTAGCCCAATCGGAGTAGGTGCATTTTTGGCACTGTGCCTTTAACAGCTCTTCTCAAATTTAATCACCACCACTTCCTTTTTCTGAGTGAATTGATAGGCCTCAGTCTCAGTTAATTCGATAAATCACCACAGGATTGAAGAATGCACCGGCGGCTGCTGCGACTGAGACCAAATCAATTGGCCTCAGGGCGTAAAAATGTAAAATTTGTAGTTTCTGTGACTTCGGAATTGATCTCTACTTCTGAATTGAAAACGCAAAGAACATGGAAAGCCAAAAGCTTATTCACTAGTACGAGAAGGAGAGCGGTGGTGAATTGGTGAAGAAAGATGCATGAGAGGGGAGCTGTAGAGACGATGAGATGCGGGCGAGGCAATGCCAGGGATAGGATCAGAGTTGCGGCTGGAGAGGAGACGGGGTGAATTGATTGGAGTTTGGCTGGCCTGCTGAGGCATAGGGGAAGGTGGTGGTGGTGGTGAGGGCAGCAGTTCAGAGTGCCGTCGTTGGTTTGAGGTTCGGCGTCGATAGATAGCGCTGCCGCATCGAAGAGCTCTCAAAGGCGCCAGCGTAGGAGATGCCTCCCCGTGCGCTTGTCCTGCACCCCTCTATTTTTCCCCATCTGAGGGCTGGCTGAGATTGCGGAACGGAGACCAAATTTGCGCTTTCGTCGTCGATGAAGGATGAAAAGCTGGCGGAAGGCAGAGCGGAAGGATTGGATGCGGAGTAGGATCAGCGGATTGAGCGAAGCGTGTAGGACAAAAAGAGCTCGCAGAGAGAAATTGACGATGTACCGATGTCGCAGGCTCGACCGACTCACGCCCTGTTCCGTTTTCTTGACAGGGCGGGGATTTCTGGCCAGGAAAAGAACTTGGGTGACGTAGATGATGTGCAGAATCTGGACGCTGAGGTAGATGCAGAGATAGGCGAAGTTGAGGGCGCAGACGGCGAGGATGACGAGGAGGCATTTGGCCCTGCGCAGGGAGTGGGCGGAGGTGGAGCGAGAACGGCCCGGCAAACTGTTCACACTCCGACCACGCTCCAGGCCCTCCAGTACTTCCGTCTCAGCGCACGTGGACACCTGAACACCAGTGCTTGCCATACCAGTCTGCAGAACAAATGGCAAACCTCTCGGCAGAAGACTTCGCTTATCGAGCTTCTTGCAGCACCTCCATTTGATGGAGTTAAGTATTTTTGCGCCCCATTCTCCTCATTCTTTCGCACGCCTGCTGTTTTCAGGTTTTATGCTATCATTTTGTTGCAGATTAAAACCTTTGGGCTGACTCGATGGGTCTTGTGGTGTTCTACATCGACCTGGCTTGATCTCCATCGACTTTCTGCAGCAGGTAGGAGGAAATGGGCGCATTGAGAAAGGAAAGAAAAGCATTGAAGCCTGAAGTTTTGTGAGCGTTTGATGGTTCGATAAAGAGAAGCGTAGACGATGATGACGACGCAGACGCAGAGAAGGAGACAAAAAAGAAGGACGAGGTTGTACAAATCCGCAGGAACTGCTTCACTGCTAGAAACAGCGTAGATTAGAAGGGCAGAGATTGGTAGCAAAGGAAGCCTGTAGGTTCTGAGCAGGCGAAAATTGGCTCTTGAGGAGTTTCGTGGGCTGTGAGTTTGGGTGAGGTTGCGAGGTACGAAGATGGTGCCGCCCAGGTATTGGCCGGTAGGGAAGAGGTTCTTGGCCAGCGAAAACGCAAGAGCTATTAGCCAACTGGCCACAATTGCCACACCCACTCGCGTCCTCGTCACTAATCGGCTAAAAATGGTCTCGGATTACACAAGCTTGTCCTCATCTGGCGTGAAGAATGTAACCGGTAAGCCAGTGGGGCATGGATACAAAGGAACTCGTTAGCCGTAGCAAGGACGAGATTGAAAACGGAGCATAGGTTGCCCAAGTACATGAAGAAGACGGAGGACTGGAGCATCTTGAAGACGAGGAGCGAGCCTTCTTGGCCCATCAGGAGCACAATGCCCATGTAGATGGCACAGAGGGCCTTGAACTCGTCGATGACAGCAAAATTTGTAATTATATAGAAGAGCCCTGCCAACAGACGCTCTATCAGTAAAAGCAGAGTTGGAGGAGATTGATGTGAGACCAGTTTTGAGACGAAGGTGTCTAAGGACGACGAAGAGGATGAGGGCGTTGGCGGTGGCAGCAACGAGGCCGCAGAGGAAGAGAAAGAGTCCAAAGCCTTCGCCCAGGCGCCCGGGGCCATCATCCCCTCCAACAGTCCCGCCCATGGGCCCCTTGGCCAGGGCCTCGCTGAGCTGGGAGCAGTTGGCTGGATGGCTGGAGGCGTTGAGGCTGCGGCAGTGCAGCCAGGCTCCCAACGCCGCCCATCCCGACCGCCGCGCCTCCTCCATCTAGCTCCTCCTCTCCTTCTTCAATTTATTTTCTTCCCTCTCCACCTCATCAACAACCAGCAATCCCTAGAGGAGATGGCTCTGTGACAAAGCTCTGTCTGGCTGAAAAAAACTGAAAAAGTTAGACTGCTAAAGTCACTTTTAATATTTAAAATATTTAGTAATGGGGTGGAAAAATGAATGTATTAGATGGAAAATTTAAAAGCGTTTGTGGCAGAGTGAGGCATTTTTTCCCAGCTTCCTTTCGTGAAAGGCGGGTATAAAAAGCGTGAAGGCGTTGAAGCGAATGTGGAGCAGAGGCCAACAGAGGGCAAGTTTTTCCGGTGACAGTTATTGGCGACAGCTTCACAGCTACGGTCACCTAGCAGCCCTTCCTAGATCTGCGGTAGGTCATTTCAAAATGTTCCACATTTTATGCCCTTCCGTTCCCTCATAAACTTTGGCCTATCAAATGATCCTGAGATGAAACCGGGGAGCCCTTTGATGGTGCTGGTCTTTATGCAGCGGCTAGGCAAAAGGCAAGACAAGTGCTGTTGACCTATGCTGTGAAAATAGCACATTATTATCCAGTAGGGGAATTGGGCATGGCCAGAGGGACATTCCTTTGCCTCTTCTCCACTAGCCTTTTCGCAGCTCCTTTGAGAGCGTCTCACACCATAACTCTGCTAAACTACCCACATTTATCAAGCCACAGACTAAACTCATCAATATTCCGCCTCAGTCTTAAAATGAAGAGGGGTGGGTTTCATTGATTTTAAAGTTTAGAAAAAATGAAAGTGAAAAAGAATGAATTCTAAAGAAAGAATGAGAACGAAGCATTTTTAGAGCCTGTAAAGCCCCTCAGGACGAGCTCTCTAACCATACACCTGGAACGAACAGCTAAGCCTATTGCCAAGGAAAAACTAAGCAGAAATAGACCGTAAATATCACTTTGCAAGCCATTAGATCTATTGCTGTGGCCTGCTTGCCAAGCGATTCCAGCTCTTCGTAAAACAACGCTTAACAATAAACAATATTCCAAAGAGGAATCAATGCCCAAAAAACATTAATGCGTTAATTGAGATAAATTTAGCATTAATCTTATCCTATATGGGGCCACTAAAAGCAACACTGATGATTAATTCCACAGATGGAAAGCAGAGAAAGATTTAAAGAAGGGTAGGAGGAAAGAGGATAAAAGGGTTGGTGGAGTGAGGGTGGTCTGGGTGGCGGGGTTAAAGTGAATTTGACGGAGGTGCAGTTGGAGGCATGTGTTTGGAGGGTAAGGGGCGAGAGAGGAGGGGGAGGTGTGCAAAGCCTGTGTGGTCCAGGCCCCACGGATACCGGGAACTGAGAAGCTTCGGCCTCCTCTAATTGCTGGAAGGGATAGTGGGCAAAAAACCTCTGCACCAAATCACCACCTCATCAGCAGCCGCGAAAAATCGGGGCAGAAAAGGCAGTGAATGGCTGGTGACGAGTATGGGAGGAGCTGTGGCAATCATCTTTCATCCCCTATGCATGAAAAGTGCAATCTTAGGCAGCGGTAAAGAGAAGGAGCGGAGGAGGAACTGCTAAAGGCTAAGGAGAAAGTAAAGAACACGTTGTTGGCGGAACTGAGGCAAAGAAGTGGGCAGTTTGGGAATCGGGATGGACAATTGCTCTCTAGTGATCCCAAAGCGAGCCTTAAAATCTTCTTTGATATACCGCCCCTCCCATTGCTTCGAAAGTGCCCAATTTTTAGGTCTTTGTCAAGAAGCCTTTGTATTTCCAACATGTTCACGGACTCCCTAATTTTTGACTCCGTTTTTACGCCAGTATATCACAATCGGAATATTGGATAAATTGTGATTAAGAAAGATAAGAAAAAGGTGAGGATTGAGGCTGGTTGATAGTGAAGAGGAAAATGAGGGTGGCGGGACTGGTGGAATCGTAAATCGCTGGCATGATCTCGCCCGATTTGTCACGGAATAATAGGAGGCAGAAGTGGGACTGTCCCTCTCCACCATCAGCTCCTCGCTCCCTCCCTTCGCATGCTGCCGCTTCTTTTGCTCCACTCCTCACCCTCTTCGTCCAATTCTTCACCCACCAATTCAGCCCCTCTTCCTCTAATATTCCACCACCAATCCTCTACCATTCTTTGCACATTATTATAGCAAATAATAATTTCATGAGTTGCAGTTGTAGCATAGAAGATGTGTTGTTTGCTTCGTGAATGACATAATCATGTTTTTAAGCACAATTTGAAGAACATTCATTGCATTGATTTCGTGCCATAACGGCGCATCCTTGCGCAAAAAGAAACCAAACGTTACAGCCGCATGTTGGGGAAGTGTTTAGAATGCAACACTCTGACTCCCTCTGCCATATGGTGTGCTGGGAATGGAGTGAAAGGGTACTCAGGGGCTGCATATTGGCAGAGGGGCACAAAGCAGTCCGTCGGAGCTGCGGCCCCGAAAAGAGCCCCTTCAACAAAACAGCTCCCTGGCGAGGCCGCCTGCGAAAATCCGCGGCAGAGGACTGGTAGAGCCTCTATGAGACGCCCCGCCAGCCCTCTCTCCCACCACCCCGCCTCCCTCCACCCCTCCCTTCCACCCCCTACCCCCTCCCCCTAGGACCGCAATCGATGGGAACAGGCTGGAGTTGAGTAGACCTTTCCTACTCCTCCCCCTGACCCTCTCTCTCCCAGGACGCGTCCTGCCCCTCACTGCCCCTATCGAGTAGGTATCGGCCTCTGGCCTCTGCTGACCTCGCCTCCCCCTCCCCCCATTGACAGCCTTTGCATTAGCGCCCACCACCACCACCCAACCTCTCTCCCCACATCGCGCGATGATCTTCATGCGCGATGATCCAAAGTACAACTTCAACCTATGCTTCTGCTGCTGCCCCATACACTCCAAGGTTCACTAGAAACACGCAACTGAACTGAACAAATACGCTTTTACAGACGCTGACCATCATCATCGGCGTCGTGGACACAATTTTATTCTTTGCCACGCTCTTCACACTTCTACCAGTTACACTTGTCACATCCATCAGGTTCCACCACCTTAGCAAGCTGCTTAGATTATGCGGTTTAGCAAACTGCAACTGTGTTTGAGCGGAGCGGGCAAATGGGTATCAATCGCGACTCTTGCCTGGCTCATTATTCCCGCCATCATTCTCATCCTACTCATCATTGCCCTCAAGAAAGAAAACGCCTCACTGCTTGCACCTTTTCTCCTCCTTCAGGTTCCTTCTTTTCATGTGCTATTTCACACAATGAATTTTAACACAATTGCTTTTCAGATAATAATTTTATTGATATTGCTGGCTATAGTGGGCTATTTGGCTTTCCTCACAGCCACTGGAGCCGCTGAACACCAGGAGGACCATCTTAGCGTCTACAACGTCTCACGAGCCTCCGACCTCAGTCCGCAGCAGAGAACGCAATATCAGCAGAAGGTCAGTTTGCAACTCTGGGACTAGGCTAGAGAGTCAGAGTGTTTTGAGGAGCGGGAGCGAACGTGGGCGGGTGTGATGGCAGGGCTGAGTGGCTTCGGCGTCTTCCTCCTCCTCCTGGCCTGCCTGGCCCAACTGGCCGTCGCCATGGCCGTCTACCGCTGCTATCGCTTCTTTACAGACGCCAAGGCCGCCGGTGAGGAGGGAGGAGAGATGGAAGTAGAGGATGAGGTGGAAGAAATGCAGGAGGAGGAGGAGGAGAGAGCGCAGAGAGCGGGGGATACCATCCGGTAGCCCCCTCAGCACCGCCGGTGGGTGGAGGCTCGGCGGACAGCAGCCCTCCGCCCTATCGCGAAAAAATGGAAGCACAGATCCTCTATCCTGAAATGGCTGAAATCAAAGACTGACCTAATCACCCCCTCAACTACCGCCCTCCTAGGCTTCCCGTAGACTACCAGTTCTTCTTACCCCAAGTCCTTTGCGCCAAATTAGGATCTCAGCTTATCGGCGCACATGTTCCCCACCTGCTTCATGGATCTGTTTGCACGCTCTACTACCGCTTCTTCTCACTCTGCTCCGCTTATTGGACACACAGCTTGATTGGTGCAACGGCTTTAGTTTCCCGTGCGGCTTTACATGGCTGGCTTCATGTACGCCACAGCTTTCTTTCTCTTGCCTTTCCACGCTTCTGCTATGCTGTCTAGCTTCTCGCGCATTTTCTCCTGCCCCTGCCTTTTTCACCAGTTCGTAGAGAAATAATATAGTCTCCAGTTCCCACCATCAGAAAGCAAAAACACACCAGCTGTAAGGGAAGTTGCAAAGGCTTGGGATTAATCACTGACAAGGGGCCTAGTTTTTCAGACGGCTCTAGGAATGCGCCAAGAGTAAAGAGGGGCAAACAGGCAGCGCCTGCCAGAAACGATGGCAGCGTAGCGCCTATTTGAACTGGATGTTGGAGATGCGGAGGCCGATGGCGTCCTTGCCGATCTCCGACACCGTGCAGACTCGGCACACTTCTCCCTGTAGGTTGAAGTAGAGGTGAGGTGGAGGAGAAGAGGGGAGAAGGGGGAAGAAGAGAGACATTGAATCGTGGATCGTAGCCGGCGCCGCAGAAGGGGCAGTTGAGGATGGGCTTGCCGCGGTAGATGGGGCGATAGGAGGCGGAGCAGACGGTGAACGGATTGTGCTCATCGTAGTCCAGCTGGTGCGCGTCCGTCTGTCCACCCTTCTCACAAGCTGCCATCACCTGACACACCCGCTCTATCTTCTTTCATCGATGATTCTTTCACGTAAATAAATATGTTAGGTTTCTAGCAAATTGCTGGAAGAGAACAGGGTATGAAGGTTTTGGTGGAATGTGGAGGTAACCTTGCGCATCTGAGCAGCCAGCTCCGGCTTGGGGCCGAGTTCGAGGAGACGACGGGCAGCGGAGGCGGCGGACTTGAGCTGTTTCAGTTTGAAGAAGAGGTTGACGGCGGTGCGGAGGGTGAGGATGCGGTGGACAGGCTGGAGTGAGCAGTGACTGAAATACGCTGCCATCTCTGCCACTCGCTTCTGCTCCTCCAACGAATCCTTCGGCAGCTCCTAAAATAGCCACCTTTTTATCAGATAATCTTCTTAGCAATCTTAAGGGTTCACATCGCAGCCACCAAAATTAAAGAATTGGCCTTGGGGGTTGTCAGAGAACAAGAGAGAGAATAAAAAACAAAATTCCTTGCCTTATCATCTAGATCGTAATATGGCCCTTCCTGAATGGAAAAAAGTCATAAGAAATGATGAGAATGCTTGGTTGAATAGGAAAAAGAATGGTATTGGGAAGAACCTTGCGCTTGCACTCCATGACAAGGCCGACGAGGTACTCGCGGCAGATTTCCAGCAGTTGATTGGCCTCTGCGATTTCCTGCTTGGAGTCCACCACCAGGAAGGGAATGGCCAGCAACAGAGATCGGAATCGATCGATGGCCTCCGTGAACTTTCCGCCTGTCGTCAGCTGGTAGCAAACCTACAACCATTCACTCCCTCATCCATCATCCTCTTCACAATCAGTGGAAAAGGAGGAAAAGCAGGACCTGAAGTCTGTCAGCGAGGTGCTGCAGGCGCAGTCCAATGGCGGGCAGTCCATTCTTGGGCCCAGCATCCTTCCAGTTGCGCAGTGGGTAGACGCAGACAGCCTCGGTGCTCGGCAGTCCCGTGTACATCGCCTTCGCCCTGCCCGCCGTCAGCAGGAATGTTTCCCTGAATCCCCCTCTGCATTCTTTCTCTCAGTTGCAATGAAGGTCTGGCTACCGGAAGGGCGCCAGATTGACAACGCCGAGCTGATCCTGTAGCAGACGAGCGGCAGCCTCGAAGTTGCCGGCCAGCACGTTGTCCGCCACCAGCCGGGAGTTGTTCGACCAGTGCATGCTCGGCACTCAAAACCCTCCCCATGGCTCAAAGCTCTGTTTGTCACAACAATGGGGTGAAACCGGTGCCACGCGTGGGCGGAACAAAGAAGCCGGCCTCCGCATCCTCCTCGCTGGCGGCGGGCAGGTCGAGGTCGGGCGGGAGTTCCAGATCATCCTCGCCGGCCCATCCGTCCCCTTCGCCTTCCTCCCCGCCTTCCAGGCCCTCCTCGTCCCCGAAGCCTTCCACGCCGGCCTCGTCGCCGAAGAGCTCCTCCTCGTCCGCCCACGCTGCTCCTGCCTCCTCCTCGCCCAGGCCCCCGTCTGCTGCGAAAGCTGCCGTCGCCTTGCCAGCAGTCTTTCCTCCTCCCGTTGCGCCCATGTGTGCCTCCAGCGCACCTCGACTCACCGTCAGCTGTGGCCTGTCACATTCAGGTCTCATTTTGAGGGGTAAGAGGTTGGCAAATGAAAGGAAAGGCAGACCAGTTCTCCTCGGACTGGAGGATGGGTGGCGGGGGAACGAGAAGCTTGGCGTTGGGGTCGACGGGTGGGAGTTCCTGGCCTGCCTCCTGCAGAGCCTCTGCCATCGCATCTGCCTCCTCCGTTAATCCTTCAAGGGTAGAAGAGTTGGTGAGAGGAGGAAGAGTAGGGCTGAGGAGAGATGACCGTGAGTGGCAGCAGTGAGGTAGGCGAGTGCGGGCTGATTGCTGGCCTTGAGAATCTTGACGCGCTCGGCGACGTCGCCAAGGAAGAGCGCTGTCTGGTAGTGCCCGCAGCCGTCCTTCCGGATCTCCGCTATCTTCATCATCTTCCGAAGCTTTTCCGTGTTCCCTGTCACCTGCAACAGGAGCAGAGTAGAAGTAGGGGGGAGTGAAAGGGGGAAATAAAGGGTACCAGGTAGAGGAAGGAGAGTTTGTCGAAGTTCTTGGTGCGTTGGTAGGCCATCTCGACGATCTGATGGTTCCCCTGGATGAGTGCCGCTTCCCCCAGCGCCTCCCAGCACGCCTTGTCGTCCAGACTCTTGGCCGCTTCCAGCCCCACTTCCAGATTCCCGCACTCCAGAGCCAGGCCGAACCTCAAGCCGAACCATTTCACACCTTTTTTCCAGTGAAGAAATAGCAACCTGGTTTTCTCATCCTTGACGAAGTGGAGAGCCACCTCGGGGTAGCCTTTCTTCTGGAGGTAGGCGATGATTGACTGTCCCACCAGTTTGGCATTGCGCACCATGTGCAGCACCTTCAAAGCCCCCAAGGTAAGGGTAGATGAATGGGGATGGGTGATGAATGGGGTGCCTCGTCGTAGCGTCGGTTGATGAGGGCGAGCTTGAAGCGGTACTCGGTGGGGTCGATGGTGAGGATCTTGACGGAGACGTCGCGTCCGAAGCAGTACACCTTGTCCCCCTTCACTGCCGTGATGTACACCGGCAGGTCCAGAGTACGAATGATCCCGTGGTCGCCTCCCGTCAGAGCATACTTCAACCGCACAGATGATTACAATTTACAACTTGCGAATGTTTGATGAGAAAAAAGAAACCTTGATGTGGTTTGAGGTAGTGTAGATGAATACGCCGTGGTCATCCCAGGCGCCACTCTTGACGCGGGTGGACTCGTGGACGGTGGCCAGGATTTGAAGGCGACGGTTGACCAGCGTGATTCCGTGCTTGGAGAGCAGAGCCGCCTTGCTCATGTCTCCTGACCACACCACGTACTTCACCTTCACTACTCAGCCCTTTACATCTCCATTCCCTCAGATCAAGGCCTCAGCTTGCCTTGGAGGCTTTTGCGGAAGCCAAGATCCGTCGCTGCTGGACGTCGAAGAGGTGGACCACGTCCGGTGCCTTCAGCAACAGCAGACCCGTGCCTGTACAATTGGCTAGTTTTGGGTGGAAGGGGGTTTGGAAGGGCGAAACCTCCGTAGAAGATGTCTTCGCAGGGCGGCGTCTGCTCGATCTTCTTGCTCACCTCGTTCTTCAGATTCTGAAAGAAGGGAAGAGATGAAAGCATGATGAAGGTGTGAGAGGTCAAGCAGGGAACCTTGATGACGATGTTGTGGTTGCGATCGAGAGCGGCGAATCGATTCCTGGCCACCCAGACGACGGCGAAGGCAGAGCTGCGCTTGCCCTCGGGGGCGTCGGGTGAGTGTGGGTCGGCGGGGTCCTTGGGGACGGCGTAGAGGTCGTAGGTGGAGTTCTCAGGGGAGGCATTGACGCGGGTGAGCAGGAGAACAGAGTGCTCTGCCGGGTTGTAGTGGAGGGAGTAGTAGGGGTACTGGCTCTTAGACCCTCGGATGGCCATCAGTGGCACATCCTTGGCGTTGCTGAGGTCCAGACGGCGGAGCTGGCGTTCCTTGACGTAGAAGACGAGGTTCTGATGGACGGCGTAGGCGGGGCGCTCTCGCTCGATCTTGAAGACCATCATGCCGGAGTCGTGGCCGGCGGCGAATAGGTTGAGGCTGGGGTGGGCGGCCATGACCCAGAAGCGGTCGTTGTCGTGGCGGAAGGTGTGTAGGCAGGTGCGCTTCTGCAGGTCCCAGACGCGGATGGACTTGTCCTCGGAGTTGGAGAGGATGAAGTCCTGGCGGGGGTGGAAGAGGCAGCAGGAGATGTTGTTGTAATGGCCGCGGCAGGAGTCCACCTCCCAGGCCTTGGAGTCGTTGTAGCGCCAGAGCTTGACCTGGCGGTCGTCGGCGCCGGAGATGATCAGCGGCATCGTTTGGTGGAAGGCCACCCAGTTGACGCCGCGGTCGTGGCCTTCCAGGACGTGTTTGACCACGACGTCCGGTTGGCCGAAGAGCTCGGTGTCCCGGGCCTGGGGAGTGGAGCGACTGCCGCCGCGCTCCTCCATGCCCGGGGCCACGTTCTTCTTGCGCAGGCCGGAGAAGTCCCAGATGCGGACGGTCTGGTCCAGGCTGGAGCTGACGACGAGGTCCTCGCTGGGGTGCCACTGGGCGCACATCACGTAGTGGTTGTGTCCGGTGAGGATGGCGATGGAAGTTCGCGATTGCCAGTTCCAGATACGAATCGTTTGGTCGTCAGATGCGGACAGGATCCAGGGGTACTTCGGCTGAAATGAGAGGAGGTGGTGAAGGGCTTGTAACAGTGGAAGTAGTGGATACGTGGAAGAAAGTGGTCCGGATGTAGTCCAGATGGCCGAGCAGCGTGAAGATGCAACGACGCTGCTTGTAGTTCCACACCTACATCCAATCAGAGCAATTAGTTTGGCTGCCGAGGGTGGGATGGTAGGAAAAGAGAATGCCTTAATTTTGTAGTCATCGCCGCCGGAGACGAAGAGAGGCTGCTGCTGGTGGAAGCAGATGCCGCGAACAGGGCCGTCGTGCTCCTCGAACTTGTCGATGAGGACGCACATGCGGAAGTCCCACAGCTGGATCGTCCCGTTGTGCAGTGAGGCCAGGATCCATGGCCGCGATGGATGGAACGAGAGACCTGCCAATCATCTTCCCGTTTACTTTTCACATTTCCCATTGCTTTCCAACTAAGGTGGCTTTTTAGCTTGCCAATTTAAGCTAAGATAAGGCTGAAGAGGAAAAGGGAAGGCCAGGCCAGGTAAAGTTGAAAGGGAAAAGGGCAAACTCTTGACGCGAGCGGACTTGGACTCAAATTTCTTGAGCATATTGGAGCGCGCTGTATTAGCGCTCTTGAAATTGAGCTGTACGAGGAGAGCAATGATGGAAGTAGCCTGCGTGTACCCGGCTCAGACGGCCACGTCTCTAACACCGCACTGGAACTCCGCCCCGCCTTGCTGGCATACCGTACTACTCCTCCTACACATCACCTATTCCACCCAAGACCTCATCTACTCACAAGCAACCCTACCAAATTTCTTCAGCCCAAATTTAGCATCTAGCCAAATGATAAAATAAAGCTTGGAAATTATGTCGAATAGGGCAGTCGAATTTTGCCATTAGTCGTCAAGCAATTCAGTAATGTATTCGTTTTTCGAGCAAGCGCTTAGTAGGCCTCTGATGTGCAGAAGGAAGCTGGGTTACGATAGACGCAAAGGGAATGACTAGGCAGCCTAGAGGAGTGTTCCTGCAATTGGATTTCTAGTGAAAAATACAGTCCAATTTTTTCAACGTATTGAAGCAGAAAAGGTGCCTAAGTGAGGATGGGGAAGGACTATCTGGGCGATGATCAGCGGAAGACGAACAAGGGTGCTGGAGACAAGGAGGAGAAGGAAATCATAGGTTTATTCTTCTTCACATTCTATCTGCCCCATCCTCTTGGCATAGCGAAAAGCATAATTTGAGCTCTGGACGAGGGTGACATCGCGGTGATCAAGACCTACGGCCAGGGCCCCTACTATGGTCAGATCAAGCAGACCGAAGAGGATATTCAGTCCGCCCTCAAGCGCGTCAACGAGCTTACCGGTCCCTCAGCTTTTACCCAGCTTCTTGAAGAGAGTAAAGCTTTGTGGTGCAGGGATCAAGGAGTCGGACACGGGACTGGCCCACCCTGCTCTCTGGGATCTGGCCGCGGACAAGCAGGCCATGCAGCAGGAACAACCTCTCCAGGTATCCTTCCCCTCCTCCTCTTCTCCAGTCCATTAGCCATTGACATCTGTACAAGGTGGCACGATGCACAAAGATAATCAAGTCGGACGCCAACGAGAACCGCTACATCATCAACGTGAAGCAGTTCGCCAAGTTCGTGGTGGACCTCGCAGACACCGTCGCCCCCACCGACATCGAGGAGGGCATGCGCGTCGGGTTTCCTCTCCTCCCTTTTCCTTTCTCCCCTCCAGCCTGAGAAGATGGCTGGCTGAAGTGTTGACCGGAACAAGTACCAGATCCATCTGCCGCTGCCGCCAAAGATCGACCCGACGGTGACGATGATGCAAGTGGAGGACAAGCCGGACGTGACCTACGGCGACGTTGGCGGCTGCAAGGAGCAGATTGAGAAGCTCAAAGAGGTCCTCCTCTCCATCCCTTCCTCCACCACTCTCTGCACCTCCTACCCATTCCAGGTGGTGGAGACGCCGCTGCTGCACCCGCAACGCTTCGTCAACCTAGGCATCGAGCCGCCCAAGGGAGTGCTGCTGTACGGGCCCCCGGGGACGGGGAAAACACTTTGCGCCCGCGCCGTGGCCAATCGCACCGACGCCTGCTTCATCCGTGTCATCGGCTCCGAGCTGGTTCTTCCTCTACCGCCTATCTCCATCCTTCAGGCTGAAATGAGCTTGTGTTTGAGGTGCAAAAGTACGTGGGCGAGGGAGCGCGTATGGTGCGTGAGCTGTTCGAGATGGCGCGCTCCAAGAAGGCGTGTTTGATCTTCTTCGACGAGATCGACGCCATCGGCGGGGCCCGCTTCGACGACGGCGCCGGTGGCGACAACGAAGTTCAGCGCACCATGCTCGAGCTCATCAACCAGCTGGATGGATTCGACCCTCGCGGAAACATCAAGGCACTTCATCCTGGACCATCAGAAGGAGAATGAGGTGAAGAAAGGCTTGTAGGTGCTGATGGCAACGAATCGTCCGGACACTTTGGACCCGGCGCTGGTGCGTCCGGGACGTCTGGATCGGAAAGTGGAGTTCGCCCTGCCCGATCTGGATGGGCGCACGCACATCTTCAAAATCCACGCCAAGCAGATGAATGTGGAGCGCGACATCCGCTTCGAACTCCTCGCCCGCCTATGCCCCAACACCACTGGTTCTCTTTTCCTTCTCTCATTTTTCATTTCATTCCCCTATCAATCTGATTACCCCTACCAACCAGAAGTTTTGAGGTGCCGAAATACGATCAGTGTGTACAGAGGCGGGCATGTTTGCCATTCGAGCACGTCGAAAGGTTTCTTTTGCACAAACAATCAGCAATTTGTCCAGAGATGGAAAGAGTGTTGAATTGAGATAGCGACGGAGAAGGATTTCTTGGAGGCGGTGCAGAAGGTGATCAAGGGCTACGCCAAATTTTCCGCCACCCCCCGCTATCTCACTCACAACTGACCTGTGCTTTCTGCTTCTACTTCGTCAATGTGTCGATTTTATTCTTTGTCTCTATTTCCTCGATCCACTCTCGCCTTTACACTCCGAGTTTTGGCCCATGGATGCTTCATGTGTCTTGTTATCATAAGCATTTTCTGCGAGACAAAGAGAGGGCTCATTTGTTAATTTTGGCGCCTAAAGTGCTGAAGGTATGTACATGAGCGCAAGGGTTACTGAGCAGTAAAACAGGGGTTTGGGATGGGCAGGGAAGGGGACCTGGCGTCCCCCTGAGGCGAAGGGCAAGGGCGGGGGCCTTATGGGGTTATGCCACTAATGTTTTGACCTTGCCTCAGATTCGGGGAGAGGGGTCCTCATAAGGGTAGGTAGGGGGGGCGGGGGAAGAGAAAGACGCGGGGTGTGCCTATGCCAGAGTGCGGATTGGCCAGGCGGTATAGGACTAGGGGGCGCTGTGGGTGCATCCTAAAGCCTATGTGTGCTCTGGCCTGGCGAGTGCATAGGAGGGGGCGTGGAGTGAGGGTAGGAGGGGAGTGAGGTTAGGGGGAGCGTCAGTTTGAATGTTGGAGGTAGGCCAAATGCCCCGCCAAGCGTCTGAGGTCCCCGGCTCCCTTGACCCCAACACTATCTACGAGGTTCCTATGCTTCTCTTTTTTACCCATCTTTCATGTATGGCCTTCAATCATGGAAGAAGGATTGGCAAATAGCTGGCGTTGCTATGAAGCGTATAGAAGAGGAATAAGTGGCTGACTGAGGCCATTGTGCCTGGGTGGAAGGGCAGGTGTGCGAAGCGGCAGAGTTGGGGGACTGGGGCTGGGGGAGGGAGAGTGGCATCCATCACGCTGCTCTAGGATGAGGGCAGCCTTTTAGTCCTCCACGCGCGGGAAACTTCTGCCACTACGCTGGCCTGGCGCAGCCAACCGGCTTTTTACTGCCTCTTGGAGTAGCCGATTTACACCCTTCACACTGCCCTGAGCCTGACCCCCCTACCCTCTCATCAGTCTCATCCTCCCAGCTTCTCATTCTACCCACTTAACCGCACTAGCAAAATGTGGACGAGCCTACTGCCAGTAGGCTGTGGTAGCTGAGGGTTGGGAGTGGGGGTGTGCGGGTATTGGTAGTATGGAGATGGAGTAGTTGTAGTGAGGGCATGGGCTTGAGTAGCGGTGGTGGCTGGCCGCCCCGCCCCGGGGCGTGGTAACGTGAAGCTGGGCAAACAGAGGCTCAGGCCATTGCGCCCACCCCCTTTCTCCATAGATTAAAGATCCTTTCCCCTCCCCCCTTTCCTAGCAAGCTTCTTCCAGGCTTCTTCCAGTGTGAGGCCTGCTATGCTAGGCGGGGAGGGTGGTGAGTGGTAGTGGGAGGGGCCGGAGGATGGACGGAGGGTGGATTAGAGGGCGCCTGTCCACACTCACACCTCCGCCCCTGCTCCTCGCCCAGATACGCTAGACCAGCTGGAACTAAAGACCACTCTTCAGATTCCCTCTTCAACCCATCTTGATACCCACTTCCCGTCCCTTTGCTTTGTCATTCTCTGTGATCCTTCAATGCCATCCGTAAAGACGCAAAGTTCTGCTTGACCGATTCGGCCAAGGGCCTCAGTTGCAAGGACAGATCCTCGTGAGTTAGGGCACACTCCAGTGGTCACCCGCCGTGTTATGGCTCATAACCGAAGGTACAAATGAGTGCCCGGATTTTAGGTAGAGCAGATCTTGGACGTGCGAGGTCGCGGTCGAAGCAAAGAGTACTTGATCCGTTGGCAAGGCTTCGACGCCTCCTGGGACACCTGGGAACCCGTCGCCGGTCTTTCAAGCGCTCAAGACATGGTGGCAGCATTCGAAGCCGCCATCTCCGTAGCCTTCCTTTTCCCAATCCCTTCCCTCCCAGCAATGGAAGCAGTGTGAACTGTAGAAAAAGGTGGCCACGCCGTCCAAGTCCCGCTCGAAGAGCCGCGGACGCTCCAGCAGCAAGGCCAAGTCCCCGAAGAAGGCCAAGTCCAAGTCGCCTACCAAGAAGCGCGCCGCCTCCCCGGCCAAGTCCAAGGCCAAGAGCCCTGCTCGCTCCCGCTCCAAGACCCCCCAGAAGGGCGCCAAAGCCAGCACTCCATCTGTACCTTCTTCCATCCCTTTTCCCCAGCTGCTAAAACTAGGGACTGGCTTTCAGCAAATCCCGAAGCCGAAAACGCCGGCCTCTCGGAGTCGCAGCAACAGTCGCGGACGCAGCCCAGGCCGCCCTAAGGGGACCACCGCCGCCGCCAAGGCCACCAACCTCCCCACCCTGTCCGCCATCCGCAAACGCGTCGCTGTTCGTGCTTTTCCTTTCCACCATCCCCTCTTCCAGCTCCTAAGTCTTTGGCGGAGTGGATGAGAGCTGGGAAATTAAGTGGAAAATGAGGGTGGATGCAGATGACGGTAGGCAGTACGTCAGCCGGGGCCACGCCGCCGCGCATGAGCAGTCGTCTGGCCGCCAAGGACAACGGCGTCACCAGCAGCGCCACCAACGTCGTCTCCTTTCAGTCTCAGCCCGTGGTCACGGTTGCCTCCTCTCTCCTGCTCTACCTTCTCTTCACCCTGAGCAAGCCTATTGGTGTGCAGGAAGCGAGCAGAGGCAAGCGGACTGTCGGAGGAGGGTGGCTGAGTGTGGAGCGGGTGCCGATAATCCTGTTCCTGGCTATCCTGATCGTGGCCGGCGCCTCCTTGGCCTACTACAAGCGCGCCGCTCTCGCCGCTGCCTGGGCCGACCTCCGCAAGCGTCGATAGAGCAGCCACGCCTGCTTCCTTCTCCTATCCGCCCCATTAACTATCTATTCTTTCATTTTTTGATATTCGTTGTAGCCAGTTTTATGCATTTTCCGCATTTGCTTTCAAGGCCCTTGAATCCGGTATTCATCTAATGGCCTATAGCAATCATGTGGTTTCGTATTTTCCATTATATTTATGATCAAAATTTCGTGCGGTGCTGCTTCATTCGCTCCTTGATTACAGCATGAAAAATGACAGGCAGGAAAGCTTGATCTCCATCGCCCAACTTTTCTATTCAATGCACAAAAATGTTTACATCCTGTCGTGACCACGAATTCGCGAAGTTTTGATTTATGATTTTTTCTTTTTGTTTGCTGTTGCTCCATGTTTCTGCTCCTAATGTGCATAAGGTTAAACACTTTCGCAAAAAATATGTGGAAAAAACATTTGGCTTCAGCAAGATTAACAAAATAAACAGGAAAACAACGCAGCTAGAGTTTTTAGCTTATTTTAAATAAATTTGGTTAATTTTGGCGTTTTTTAAATTTAAGTTATTGGTGGTTTTCTCACGGTATATCTTGAGATTACTTTTAAATGGTTGCTAAGACACCCTTAAAAAGCCAGTGAACTAAATTCAACTCAGTTTTGGTTGCTTTACAAAAATGGGCAAATTGGTGATATTACTGCATTTTCTCTTGTCTTCCACCATGGGTAGGCGAATAAAACTAGCATGAACGAATATAGCTGACACCTCTTCCTAACAGGACAAGTAAATCAACAGATGCAGAAGGCCATTCTGGACGCGCACAACAAATGCCGTAGGGAAGCCGACTCTTCTCTTGGAGCTCTTGTGATTTTCCTCTGCTTAATTTCTGCGCTTGTTCTAAAAAATTACTTTAAGACTTGGGATGATAATCTGGCCAGGTTTGCGCAGCAACAAGCCCAGCGTAACGCCGCATCATGCAGTATTAATCACAGCCCTAGGTCTCAAAGGTAAATCACATGAGCACTGAGACATAATTGCTTGACCTGGGGGAAGCTGGACCTTGGAGGAACAACCTGGGCTCCACTGTTCCCGGCCCCTCTGGCGAAAACCTTGCTCAAAATTGGAAAGATAAAGGGTAAATGCTGAAAGATATTTCGACAAGGGAGAGTGTGAAGGTTGAAGTTCGGATGCGGCAAGTGCGGCAGCATCGGTAGGAATGTGGTGCGACGAAAAACAATGGTACAATGCTGCCAGCAATCAATGCAATGCGCCATCAACACCGCCACCCAAATCTTGCGGGCACTATACACAGGTTTTTGAAACTTTCTCGCTCGCCCTTTTCTCGGCGCCCTTCGAAAGAAAGGCGGCTTAGGTGGTTTGGTCGGCAACCACCAAGGTCGGCTGTGGCTATGCCAAATGTGCCGATGCTAAAAGGGACATTCTCGCCTGTGTTTACAACCCCGCGTTATACTTCTCACTTATTTTTCCAGTGCTTGTGCATAGCATAGGGTCTAAACTCTAAAATTACCAAACCAAACAAATTATGCATGCCCATTTTGAATTTTTAGTGGAATTTTAAGACAGCCTTTTTGAAAAAATATAGAAATTTTAAGAAGCCAAGAACACTTTTTCTGACCTCCAATTTTATGATTGGATGTTGAAAAGCAGCCAATTTTATACTAAGTCCTAAGAGAACAGCTCATAAGATGGTCTCAATCACCCATAATAGCTCAATTTGTGAGGCACGGTCAGGCAAAATGGCGAAAATCAGGGGTTTTTTGACCTTCAATAGACACAATGGATTTCAAAAATCCCAAGAATGATAATGTAAGAAAAGTTTGCTATTTAATTATTCAATCTAACACCTTTTTGGGGTCTAAAAGCTCATGAAAACGAAAAACACGAAGATGGGGAAAAAATTTTAACAAAAAACTGATTTCACCCTATAGTTTTCAGTTTGCATGCTAATGACTGTGATTTTTGAAATCTGCGTTAAATTTTGGTCCAGAAAAGTCATTTAATTTCCAGTGGGCTGTCCCTTAGGTTAGGACTTCATGGCAATGTTTTCATGAGCTATTTACGCCATTCAAAAGCAAAGTTGAATCTACCCTTCTTGGAATTTTCGAAATCCATTGTGTCTTTGACATGCATACATCATTTAAGTGTCGAAGGTAAAAAAAAACAGATTTTCGCCATTTTGCCTGACCATGCCTCACAAAATGAGTTATTATGGATGATCGAGCCCATCAAATGAGCTGGCTTTTTAGGATAAAAATAAAAAAAATATAAAATTGTCTGCTTTTCAATATATAATCATAAAAATTGGAGTCAGAAAAAAAGTGGTCGACCAATTCTCAACTTTACCAAATAGCCTTTCTTAAGTGGTTCGTCAAGTGCTATCACATATGTCAAGTGTTTTTATTTATAAAGCCTTGATAAAACCTAATGTATCCATCTTTCCAACCACCTCATTGAAGAAAGTGATAAATTTAGGGGCAATTTCAATGGACAGTCACCTTTCGGAGCTAAAGGACAAAATGCTGGTAATACTGGTACTTCCATATTCTATGTTGAGACGTAGAGCAAGGCATTATGATAAACGGTGTCTCCAGGTGGTGCTGGAGGCAATGGAAATAATGGCCAACAACAGGGCAATCCATCTCAAACAATGTCAGGCTAGTAAAATATGAAGCTTAGGGCTTATGAGAATTTTTAAATTGAAAAGGTGGGCAGAATTCGGGGGGCAACTATCCCTATGGAGGCAATCCTCAGGGCCGATATAATCAAGGTTTTCATCTGCTCTACATCAACAGTAATATTTCAAAAACCATAATACGAAAGCTACGCACAGGCGCTGGCGGATACAACGGATACAACGGATATAACCGGTATAACAACGGATACAACCAGTACAATAATCGATTAAACGGGTATAATAATGGATACAACCAGTATAACAATGGATACAAACGCTATAACAATGGATATAATCGGTATAACAATGGCTATCCCCGATACGTCCGATATTACAGAAGACCATTAAGTAGATGGTGAAAATAACGAATGCCAATATTTGCTTAGAAGAACATGTTGCACCATTAGTATAAATTGAATAAAGCATTCAAATACTTCATTTTCTTTTTTTGCATCGAACCACCATTGAAAATGTTTTTTATTTTGTTTCTTATCAGTAATAGGGCAGTTCGGTAGTGGGTCCGTGCGAGCGGAGCTTTAGCGGAGCGTAAGCACGGACCTCTCTTATGATTGACCAAACATATTATGGGATTTGAAAATTCTATTGTGTGTCATATTTTTTTCTCCGCACTTCTCCAAGAGCTGCGAGTAGGCTCACCGGACGCAGCAGGCATATAGCTTCTATCAAAAAAAAAATTTGTCAAAATTGGTTGAGAATTGGGGCGATTTTTGGCATAAAAAAATTTTTCCAAAAGTGTCCGTCCATGATCCATCCATCCGTCCATTCCTTTTTTGGCAGGGGTATAGCTATGTTTGGAGCTCTGTTCTGGGTCTCCCTATAGAAAATTCTGGCTTGGAGGGTGCCCCGATTAATTTCGATTTTTCATTTTTGTCCTCCTTTATGTCAAAATTGACATTTGAAATTTGATTTAAACGTAAAGGGGGACCATTACGAAAAAATCGAAAATCTTCAATAATGCTTGTTAGGATGCACGTAGGGCTAAAAAAGTAGATTCGCAAATCTCGTGAAAAACTGCACAAAACTGGCCTAAAAACATTGAAATTATGGGAATTTTTTTTAGCCATTTCTGACCCTTTGGGTGCACTCTAGGAAACCTAAAAAAGGATTTGCTACCCAGTGGTGATGTTTTAAATTTTGAGGCTGGATACGAAATGTACAAGCAGCTCATCATAAACTAGGTATGAAAAACCGCAAATTACGAACCTGGTCGTCGGGTTCTTTCAGTTAATCGTCTGCCATTAAAGCACAGATTAATATTTTGTAACGCCAATTTAGCACAATAAACTAGAGTGTTAGAGCCAACTTCTGACCAATTTTCATCAATTTTGACCCAACGTTTG
>JASANA010011266.1:0-26913 GCA_030248095.1 Ptycholaimellus sp. GST1_10
ACTCTCACTCCACTTCAACAATCCCTTCCACTCTTTGTTGTCTTTCTTATTCCCTTCACTGCTGCACTGGGACACAACTCAATCACCAAAACAAAGCAAGGCAGAGAATGGTATTGAGCAAGTCTGGATGCCCGAAGGCAGGAGTTAGGGAGGGTTATGGGGTTGGGACTAAATGATGAGGTTAGGTTAGGTGGTGGACGAAACAACCACACTCGAGCTACCACATAGTATGGCCACCCTCTCGGGCTCCACACCGTCCTGGAGTACCCTTGTAGGAGAAGAAGGAGACGTTAGAGTTTATACGGAACGTGAAGCTGAAGCGAGACTGCAGACTGATGGCATGATGGTGAAATGGGGAGTTTAAGTAGGAGAAGGTGGTGTGCACACAGGAGTGAGACAAGATGGCGGCGTCGGAGGGAGGGGGGTTTGCAGGGATGGGGAGCGAGAGGCGACGTGAAGGGAAGGAATGGAATGCTAGCGTGGGAGGACATGAAGTAGGGTCGGGAAGAAAAGGTTTTGAATGCCATGGACTTAGTCGTCGCATTAGGGCTCCAATCTTTCTCATTTTTTTTGAATTAGAAAGAGTGTCATCGATTTGGCCTGGTGCGAGAGAGCAAATCAAACCGTCAGTGCACAGCCCCACTTTTCGACCCGGGGATATGTTTTTGAGGTTATTGCTAGATCATAATTTTGATAAGGCTCTTGCTTGTCACAGAAATCTACATTCGTTATAGGGCTGGCGCGAGGGAGCAGAGCGACCGTCAGCGTCCAGCCCCTCTTTTCGACCCAGGTGTATGTTTTGAGGGTTATTGCCAGATCTTAAAATTGATAAGCCTATTTCTCAACACTGCCTGCACCAATCGATATGATTTTTGCTGCAGTGGAAAGGGCAACATCGAATTGTGGGGGCACTCGCGAAAAACGGCAAAAAACTAAGGATTTGAGGGAAAAAATTGAGAAACAAAAGTGCCGCACGAACTCCTCCCTTCCCTTCCCTTTGCATCTCCTCCATGTATGGGTGTAGGTATTCATTCCAACTCCCCCCAACCCACGTCCTTGGCTCTTTGACCTAATTTATACAATCTATTCATAGCCAAGGCATGCATGCACTAATGGTGTAGTGGTGTAAGCGATTGTCCATCTTGATGAGACTAGCAGGTTCGAATCCTAATCCATCCTATTTTTTGTTTGCTCTTTGATACCTAATTCTAGTGCTGAAATCGAAAACCCTTAGAAATAATAGCATAATGACATGATATTTGCTTTATTTTATTTTTGACATTTTAAATTTGAATAAATATGCTTTGTTCTGTTTCTGACCTTTAAAAGTTGAAGAAATATCTGGTACCATCGCCAATGCGAAAGTAATGCTCTTTTCTCCTTTTAAAATCAATTGCCCCGAGTAAAAAGACAAAGAAATACAGCAAATACTAGTGGAATCTGCTTCGATATTTGAATTTTGTTTTGGCGCGCCCCAAAAAGAGACATTTAATTGCGCGCCAAAACAAAATACAACTGTCAAAGAAGCAGATTCCAATAGTATTTGCTGTATTTCTTTGTCTTTTTACTCGGGGCAATTGATTTTAAAAGGAGAAAAGAGCATTACTTTCGCATTGGCGATGGTACCAGTTATTTTTACTTTTGCTCGAGTGAACACCGGGACACAAGGCAGAAGCTGGCGCTCCCCCCTCCTTCTCTCGCCCCGCCTTCAAGCAAGTCAAGAGCCACCAATGGCGATAATCCCAATCAATCGCCCCACCGACGGCCAACTCCAGCTCCGCCCCCGCCCCCAGCGCTGCTCCCTCCTCCTCCCCCTGCCACTCATCCCCTTCACCTTCATCCCACCCCTTCTTCGACTGCGAATCTGCCCGCCCTTCAGCCCTCACCTCCTGCCGCCTCCAGCCCAAACAAGCCAGCCGAAACGACCTGCCCACGCAACCCGCCGCCATCCCCACCCCAGCCAGCTCTACCAGGATCCCCACAATTGCCCCCGCATCCTCGTCATCTCCTCCTCCCATGCCCGCGCAGTTGCACGAATCTCTCCGGCCCCGTCTGCTCTGCCGACTGCCCCTGAGGATGACAGTCCTCTCCGTCACTCCTCCAGCAGCCACTTCCCTGGCCCACTCCAATCCCCTTCCCAGCTCCCACTCATCCCCTCCCACGCCTCTCCGCCCCTTCTGCCGCCTCCCACTCAAGACCCTCACCATCTCTGTCACCACCACCCAGGATAAAGCCACAGCGCTGCCCCACTCGCCACCCAAGCCTCCCGCCACAGCCCCCAAAAGGACCCCCAAGCTCCTGCGTGCTACTTCAGTCAACATCAATGGCTTGCTGACCAGAAGGCCAGAACTGGAGCTCCTAGCAGACTGCGAAGAACTTGACGTCATCCTCCTCCAAGAAACGAAAACTGGTGCAAAGTCAGCGGACTGCGATGTCACACCAACAGCCTTCCACCTGGAAATACGAGACAGAAAAGGCCAAGGTGGCGGAGGCGTTGCCATCGCCTCCAGAAGCGAGCTCTGCACCATGCCCGTGGCAAGTGGAAAAGGCTGCCTGGAAGCCCTTGCAGTCAAGGTCAGCTCAATCACCTTTGTCAGCATCTACCAGCCCCCAAGCATCCGCATCGCCGATGCCAGTGCAAACTGGCTGAGGAACTTGGCCGACTTTCTATGCAGCCTCTCAGGCCCCCTCGTCGTCGCCGGCAACTTCAACCTCTGCCAGCTCAGCGAGGAATCGACGGAGCTCCAGGAGACTCTTCGAGGACTCAGCCTTCAGCCTCTCCCCGGCAGTCACATCATCACACATGGAAGGAGGGCCATCGACTACGCCTGGGCCCGAGGAGCAGAAAGCCCTGGACCCCTCCGCCTCACCTCCCCACTCGAAAAGGCAGCCAACGGACATGCTACCCTGCAGTTCGCCATCAGCTCTCCCTCCCACCAGCACCCTCAACCCCCTCAACCAAGACGCAGATGGCTCTGGCGCGATGCCTGCTGGACAACAGCCAACTGCTCACTCCTCCAGGCCGAAGAAGGTGGCTGGCAGACCCTCTCTGCTAAGCTGCCCACCTGCCAAGACCCAGCCACAGCCCCAGACGACACCCTCTCCACCCTCGAGGCCCTTCTGCGCCAGGCCCTCCACTCAGCAGTCCCCCTCTCACAACCAAAGCGGCAGAAAAAGAAGAAGTCCCCTGTGCCACAAGCGCCAGCATTGCCCTCTCCAAGGAGGCCAACGCAGCGTGGAAACGCACCAAGGAGCACCCTGAAAATGGCAAGCTTCAGCATGCCTACCGCACTCTGAAAGCTCAGAAGAAGAACACTGCCAAAGAAGCCAGGAAAGCCCATGTCCTCCGCAAAGTCCAGAAAGCAGAAGAAGATGGCTGCCTCGCTGCCCTCCCCCGCCGTCTGGCTGAAGGTGGGCGATGCCCCCTGCCAGCACTGAAGCAGGGCTCCCGCGTCCTGGGTGATCTTACGATAGAAATTCCCCTTGCATTTGGGACATTCCCCTTACGATCTGCTGTCCGTTTTCAGACAAAATACCATCCGATTTCAAATTCGGCTTACGATAGACTCAAAATATCTAAGTTTTTCTGATTTCAATCCCCTTACGATAGAACTGGACTGGATCATAAGGGAATGCTGAAAAAAGCAGTTCTATCGTAAGAGAACAGTCCTTTTTGGCGAAAATGGAAGCTGTATTGCAAGGGAATTGGACTTTTTGTAGCAGTTGAAAAGAGATGCCCCTAACCGTCTTTTTTCAAACTTTGAAGTAGTTTCTAAGCTTGATACTGCTTTCCTAATTGTTTTTCCAGTTTTGCAATATTGACAAAAGTTATGTATTTATTCTTCCTCTTTTAAATGAGCCCAAAAATATTTACGTACAATAAATTTTGGACAAATGACAGCAAATTTTGTGACGTGACCCAAGTTTTTCAGCTTAGTTGTTGCAAATTTGCCTTACGATCGACTTTTGTGAAGGGCGGTGACAGTGAATTTTGAAGACAATATTGGTAAAGCTTGTTTTGTCTAACTTGCAAGCTAATGAGCATGTCAGTTGCCAAAAATACTGTCAGGAAGAAAGCTACTAGAAATTAAAACTGCTAGAACCAATGCCAAATTGCAGAAAATGAAGACCAATCTCAACTGGCTCAACTGACTGACAGATAATGAAGCATCTAAGATCACCAAAAATTCTTGGCGTGCCATAAGATGCATGGCCTTGACTAAATGAAATAAGAAAATATTAAAAGAATAAAAGAAATAAGCAAATTTTGCTTAAAATTTACAATTTTTGTGCATACGTAGCCTGGAAAATTTTGATAATAAGAGCCTTTAAGCTCAAAAATATCGGAAGAAATTGGTATTTCAGTCTCATAAGGCTATGTCTCTAAAAATAAAAATGCATTTAGACTTACAGATTAGGCTAAGGTTTGCGCAAGGTCGGATACAGGATTATCGTGTCCTGCAAATGTCTAAAATATATCCCGTCTCTAATAATTTCGGGGGGTGGGGGGGGGGGGGGGGGGGGGGGTTAAATCAGGCAGGCATAAACCAGGCGATTGCAAGAGAAAGCATTCAATCGTAAGGGGAAGTGAAAACGGAAACTACTATTTTGCAATACTTGCCAAAGCAGAAAAATAGCTTGTCTTCTGATCGAAATTCTCCTCTTGCAATAGCTTTGATTTATATTGCAAGAGGAGATTTGAAAACGGATTACTCAAAATCAATCAGAAGTTCTATCGTAAGATCACCCTGGTCAAGGATGAAGAAAAGGCAGAGGCTCTAGCATCAACTTTTGCCAGCAAACACCAACCGGCAGCAGAAAGCTGCGCAATCCCACAAGGCCCCGCCACCCGAGAAGAGCTGTTCAGCCATGAAAACGCCCTCGCAGCCCTTGCCATGCTGAAGCCAGGAAAGGCAGCCCCAGACTCCGCCATCCCAGCCCGCTTCCTAAAAGGCATCGCCAGCACAGCCGCCAGCAGTCTAGCCACCCTTGCCAACATCACCCTAGCCTCCTGCCGCGTCCCCAGAGCCTGGAAGACAGCCGAGGTGACAGCTATCCCAAGAAGGGCTGCAGCAGAACGAGCGAAGACTTCCGGCCCATCAGCCTGCTCCCGCTGCTGGAGAAGGTATGGGAGAAGATGATCCTGGAAAAGCTTGAGCCCTTCCTCTCCACCTCAGAGGCCCAGTTCAGATTCAAGAAGAAGAGCGGCTGCTCCGATGCACTCCTTCGCCTCCAGCACACCCTCGCAGCCAGTGCCAGCCACCAGCAAGCAGTCAGGGTCGTCGTGGCCAGCGTAGACGTCAAGCGCGCCTTTGACACCATCTCCCACTCCTCCATCATCTCCGCCCTCCACTCACAAAGAGTCCCACCCCGCCTGGCAGCCGTCATTGCAGACTGGCTGAACCACCGCACCTTCCAAGTCCGCGTGGGCCATGCAAGTTCAGCCCCCAGTAGGCGTTTCAAATTGTATCACCTATTTTGGGGTAGGGGCTGGCGCCCAAATGAGGGCCGGCCTACGCCCAAATAAAAGTTGGATTCAAATAGGTCAGTGTAGGCCGGCCCCCATTTGGGCATAGGGCCATCCTATATTTGGGCGTAAAGTTGGCTTTCCATGGTTATAAACTTCAAAGATGGCTTAAGAGAATTCATTTGACTAATTGTTACAATAGGGACACGGGAGCATAGATGACCACAGGAAAAAATATGACAGGAAATTTTGTAGTATTTGCTGGACACTGATATTTTTTTCTGAATTTGTAATTTATTATATTGAATCCTGGGATGACCAAGCTCCAGGATATATCTCTACAGGATTTACTGTTATCTTTAGCCCAACCTATCCTGTTTTGCATGTTACTCGCTTCAATAATTGCCAAAGCTCCTGATGAAATTAATAAATTATCTCCATATTTAGTTATTTATTTGTTTAATCATTTATTTTAGACATTGACAATTTTGATTTAATTTACTTGTCTATTTTATGGTATCGACCCAGTTCTGCTTTTTTAATTCTTTCTTTCTTTCTTTCTTTCTTTCTTTCTTTCTTTCTTTCTTTCTTTCTTTCTTTCTTTTTCTTTCTTTTCTTTTTGTTTCTTCCAGAACAAACTGGGAAAAAGAAGACCAGGGGATCACAGCTGGTCAAATGAAGAAAGTGAAAACGGGGAGTTTTGGCAGGTGATTAGTGCAATGACACATATTTGGAAAAGGTGCGCTGGGAGCTGGTGAGGACAGATTCAGGTAGTGCATTCCAGCGAGAGACACATTGTTGTGGCCAAAGTTTGCGTTCAGTCCCTCGCGCTCGTACATCAGAAAGGAGGCAGTGATTATTCATGAGAATGCGTTGGTTCACTTTACGGGTGATGAGTCCAGGGCAGAAGTGCCTATTCCAATATACAGCGTGGAGGAGGCAAAGGTCTGAGTCCTCGCGCCTTCGCTCTAGCATCACCAGATCAAGCTTGCTCAGTCTATGCTCATATCCGTGGTCATGCCAGTGGAAACGACGAAATAGCCTGCGAGTGAACCATCTCTGAACTGACTCAATCCTATGGGCCTCTGCCCTGGGCAGACAGTTGAACACAGGACTAGCATATTCAAGAATGGGGCAGGCAAAGACACAGAAGGCATGGGTGAGGGTAGCTGCGTCGGCAGCTGTGAAGGCCCTGAGGATGGTGGCGGCCACGCCTTTGGCCCTAGCTACAATGTTGGAGCAATGGGGGGCAAAAGAAAGTGAGGGTGTCATGAGCACTCCAAGGTCATGCTGGGGGTCGTGGGAGGGAGGGGGAAGGGGGGAGCCGTCGACAGCATAGGATGCTTGAAGCCCAGGGCCAATAGGTAGGACGACACATTTCCCAACAGAAAGTTGCATTTGCCAGTCGTTGCACCAATTCCCAACAATGTCTAGCCCTGATTGTAATGCAATTGCGCAAGTAGAAGTAAGTTTAATGTCATCGGCGTAAGCAAAGATGTGGAGGAGGGGAAGGGATGTGAGCTGGCCTAGGAGGGTTTGCACATAAATGCACCAGAGGAGCGGAGAGAGGCAGCCACCCTGGGGGATGGAGGATGTGATGGGGCAAGGAGTGGAGAGGTGGCCGTCCACCTCCACCAGCTGTAGGCGGCCGAGGAGGAAGGAGTGGAGCCAGGAAAGGAAGGGTTCCCCAATCCCTGCGGCTTGGCAGCTCAGAAGCAGTTTGGGATGGGAGACGCGGTCAAAGGCGTGGGAGAAGTCCAGGAGGATTGTGTCCGTGGGGGTGTGGGAGGAGAGGAGCTTTGACCAGAGCCCCATGCACTGCAGCAGCAGTCCTGTCGTTGACCTCCTCGCTCGGAACCCGTACTGGCAGCTGGCAAGCAGGCCATTGCTTTCGAGGTATTGGCTGAGCTGAAAGGTGATGATTTTCTCAAGCACTTTGCAACTTGCACAAGTTTTTGCAATTGGGCGGTAGTTGGCGGGGGAGGTGGGAGACCCTTTGCGCTTAAAGACCCTTTGCGCTTAAACGATGTACTAGATTGAAAATGTATCATACGCATTTGCATAAGCCACATTTCGCATTTTTTCGAATTTTGGCCTGTGCAAAAAGGCTTTAATACAGCAATACACAGTGCAGAAATATACCAATGGTTTATACCTGGCTAGGATTCAGTCCAAAAATGGTCAGATTTCCGATCCAGGCACATTTGGACCCTCTCATTATTAAAAATAGTACATTTACTGGCTTTGATTAGGTCAGGGCCAGCCATGTTACCCTGGGGTAGAGCAGGGTCAAATTTTGGGCGTAGGGCCGGCGCCCAAATTTTGCATTTGAAACACTTTGGGGCCAGCGCCCAAATCTCTACACCCAAATGATAGATTCGCCCAAAATGTTACGCCCAAATGAGCAATTTGAAACGCCTACAGAGAAGCCCCCTCTGGCGTCCCCCAGGGCAGCTGTCTGGGCCCCTGCCTCTTCACCCTCACCACCAACGAGGCCCTCTCCCTCCCACTCAGCAAAGGGACCCAAATCCAAGCCTATGCAGATGACACAGTTCTGGTCAAAGCAATTGATGGAGAAGAAGACGTTACAGCACTGGAGGGTGACCTAGAGAAACTCCGCCTCCACCTTGCCTCCCTGGGCCTGGAGCTCCACAGTGGCAAGACCAAGATCCTCATCATCGGCTTCTCCCCCACCCACCGTCTCCTCCCCAGGCCTCTGCGCTTTGACAACACCCTTCTACCAACTGCAGACACCCTCAAGTACCTCGGAGTCACTATCGATTCTCTCCTCAGCTTCACTCCCCACTTGTTCTGCGCAAATGCCTGCATATCTACTTTCTTGGGTTCTTGCGCCAGATGGAGTAAAAGTCAGCGATTGGAAAACATGGAGCAATACCGAGATTGTTGGATGGCCGTCTAGGCCCGAAAGGCTTCAGCTAGAGGTTCAACGTCGAGGGCGCCTGCGACAAGCACACCGAGGACTCCGTTGCCTGTCTGGGCCACTCTTTTCTCCCACCTTTCACCCGATTGCATCAGACTGCAGACATGGTCCCCAAACCACCTGTCCTGCCTCTGGCAAGCCGGGCTAAGTGCTGCACAGCCTGCCCTGGTGAGCTGGCAGAGGGCTCCCACTCGAAGCAGCGAGTGGTGTGCGGGACCTGTGAGAGGACCTGGTGCCTGGTGGGTCTGGATGTCTCCTTCCGCCCACCCGGCTCAGCCCCGATCGCTCTCTGGCAGCAGCTCTTTGCCGCCTCCAACTCCGGCACCAAACTCACGGACTTCACCGCCAACTGCCCCAACTGCAACAAGGCCCAAGGCCGCGAGGAGCCTTGACCTCTCGTCATCCAGATGCTGGATGCCCAGCTCGTGGAGCCCAATGATGGCAGTCCCGCCAACTACACCTACGTTCCCCATGCTGAGATCGAGGCCAACCAAGCCAGCCCAGCACCGGCAGCAGCCGCAGGTGGCCTAGAGGGCGGGCTAGCTCAGCTCATGGCTGTAATGCAACAGCAGATGCAGGCTCAGGTGGAGGAGGCACGGCACTTCCAGGAGGAGGCCGTGGCATGGGAGCAGCGTCTGGTGGACCAGCTGGCCACCCAAGCGGCACAAGCTGCTGCCTTGGCCCAGGCTGCCCAGGCCGCACAGGCCACTCAGGCCGCCCAGACCACCCAGGCCCTGCAGGCTGCCCAGGCCGCAGCGGCCGCCCAGCTCGCGGTGGTCCAGCCAGCCGGGAATGCCGGCGGGGGCCTCCTGCAGCAGCCTAATCCAGCCCGGCTACCGACCTCTCTTCCAAAGCTCAAACATGAGTTTCCAGTTTTTGATGGCAGCAACCCAGGGGCTTACGCGCAGTTCCGCAACTGGATTCGTCACTGCCTGGAGGGCAACGCCCAGCTTCTGGGCCCAGACAAGTTTGCCTACCTCGTCCACAACCTGGACGGGTGGGCGCTGGTCAAGGTGGAGCCCATTGACCGCCATGGTGACACTGCCTTCAAGGACGCCGTCACGATCCTCGACAACAACTACGACTGCTCCGACATCGTCAAGGGTCAGCTGTTCAGGGAGCTGGTGCTGCTGCCGCCGGTGCTCAGCAACAACCTGGAGGGCCTGGAGACCGGGTCCAGGTGCTGTCGGTGGGGACGGGCTTGGACGGCATGCAGCGCTTCACCAGCATCGTGGACTCCAAGGGCCGCAAAGTATCCCATTCCATCTTGCAGCTGGTGCCATTGGAGGCCTCACTCTCTGAGGTCTCCCTTGCACCACAACATTGCGGTTCCCAATCCCCAGTGGAGGAGGAGAGGCTGCCGGTGGAGATTTTGCAGCAGGGGAGTGGATGGCAACCAGCGGCCAAGAAACCCTCCGACGACCAGGATGAGGCCAAGCTCACCTCGACCTTCTCCTGCGCTGATGGCAACCAGGCCGACAGGGCCACCGAAGCGTCTCTGGAGAGTGGGCAGGGTCTCGTCCCACCCCCTCCCAACCTATCTGGTTCACCCTCTTCAGCTGATAGCGAGGCTGTGCAGGGTGGACAATTGGAGGTCGGAGTTTGGGGGGAGCAGCAGCCCACAGTCCGCCATCTTTGCTGGCTTTGTCGTCAAGGAGGCGGATGGCACTGAACCCGCTGGCCCATCGTTCCCTCATCTTCCCCCTTTCCTCACTCCCCTACACTCTGCCCCTTCACCCATTCATCCCACTTTTTGGTGGTTCACCTTGCACTTCCGTCCCGGCCACATCCCACCTACCTTTCCATAGGTGTGCAGGATTGTAGGGTGGCTTTCTTGTCTAAGCTCTGAGTGAGTTTAGGGTAGGAGAAGTCAGGGAATTCGCCCTCCAGCCTGCGTTGGCCCAGCCTAGCACTCTGCTGGGAGGTCGAAAGGCCTTCCAAGTGGTTGAAGGGTGGCGTGAGGGGGAAGCGAAAGGGCGGACCCTTGCTTGCACACGTCCCGGCTGCCCGAGTAGCTGACCCGCGGTAGGGTGAACTCCCACATCCCATTTGTTCATTTTAGCCTCTTATTTGGCTATTGTTTGATTTCTTAGGCTGCCAAAAAGCCCACTCTTTCAGTTCAAAGTTGTTTGATGATTTAGCTGTAGCACTGTTTGCTTCCCAGCAATCTCTTTCCTGGAATCTCTTCGCACTTTCCATTGGCACAGGTGATACGGACACTTTCAGCATTTGCTTTACGGATTGATTGGCGCATCTGTTTTACTCCTTTGCTCATGCATGCTTGCATTGGGCCATTTTCTTTCCAATTCTGCGCAATCGCCCTAGGGGCATTTGAAACATCCACTGCTTAGTTGTTTCCCCATTGGCTTAGCTTCTGAAATGCCTTCAGCCGGGGGGAGTGTTCTGCGCAAATGCCTGCATATCTACTTTCTTGGGTTCTTGCGCCAGACGGAGTAAAAGTCAGCGATTGGAAAACACCACTGGATGCGCACCTGTGGAGCCGCCTGGGCCACCCAAGCTGTCCTCTACCGCCTCCTTGCAGGCCACCCCGCAGCAGTCCATCTGGCAGTCACGCAGAAAGTCGGCGGTGTCTTCCTTCACTCCCTTCCCTACTGCCCCCCTGCCACTGTTGCCTCAGCAGAGCGCGTGAGGAGAGTCTTCACCCGACAGGCCAGAGTCACCCTGGGTGACTGGGAGTCCAGCAGTGGCGCTGTGCGCAGCAAAGCCTCCCTTCCCTCCTACGACTGGATGCTCTTCCTCCACACCTTCCTCCACACTTGGTGCTGTCTAGCTGCAGGCAGAGCCTACGGCCACTGGATCGAGACTGACAACCTACCACCTGCTCTCCCCAATCACAATCACCACAAAAGAGCCTCCCAGCAAGCGCACCAAGCAGCATCGGCAGCAGCGGAGAACCCGGCAGGACACTGGAGGATCAAGGAGCTCAGCACGGGCCACAGCAAGCTCGACCGCCTCCAGCCAGTACGCCTCCGCAAGCTCTGGAACTCCATCCCCTGGGCTGAGGCTGGAATCGAAAGTCCCAAAGAAGAACTCAACTCTGAAGCCAAAGCTAGATCAGCTGCGGCAGTGATATTTGCAGTCCTCCCTCCATCCATCCTAAAAAGCCTCACCAACTAAAAAAAGCATGCCCCAATGATTTCACTCACCCCTTTCTCCGACTCGCCATACAGCTGTCATAAGCTTGTGCGTTAAGAAAAAGAGACTAAGCAGCAAAGCCTGCCTAGCCTAACAAGGTGAGACTTGGTCATTCACTTTTCAGGAAATCAGGATGATGAATGAGAAGCGAGTATCACATATTCTGGTATTCTGTTCCAGTCAGCAATGCAGCAATGCTCCTCTGAGGCCACATGAGACAAGTGATTCCACGAGCATGGGGACTTTGATAGAGGCGATGATTATGGAAGGTATCACGACTTTTCGTACCCAGGACTTCGTATAACCTTATGGAAGAAGGTTCTAGCGTTGATTTTTCTAAATGCTAAATTAGGACAGAAATGTTTGCCTGTATAAACTTTGTGAAGGTGCAGATCAGCATCTTTGAAGCGCTTACTAAGGACGAGCATGCGTTGGGAACAGTAATCGTGGGGGAAGTTATCGCTCAAACAATATACATGTGACACAGCAGATTCCACTAGTAGTAAGGAAATATATAAAAAAATAGGGGATCAACATTTTTCGGCAACCAACATTTGAACCTCTCAATAAAGCTCTCTTAAATCGGTTTGGGTGGAGTTCAAGCCCTGTATTAGCATAATTTTTTACTTATTTATCTTAAAAGTAGAAGAAATATCTGGTACCATCGGCAAGCCTCAGTGAATATCTTTTCTCCCAAACAATCAATTGCCCGAGTTCAAAGTCAAACAAATAAATCAAATCCTACTGGAATTTGCTGAGTAGAGTAACCGTTTAGCGTGCATTGGAAAGAGCCATTTAACTGAACACTTAATCGAAATGCAATTGTTTTAGAAGCAGATTCCAGTAGCATTCGATTTATTTCTTTGATTTTGAACTCGGCGCAATCGATAGGTAGATTTTGGTAGAAAAGAGACTCACTTTAGGCTTGCCGATGCTACCTGATATTGGACTGGCGCGAGGGAGCGTAGCGACCGTCAGCGCCCAGCCCCTCTTTTCGACCCAGGTGTATGTTTTCGGGGTTATTGCTAGATCTTAAAATTGATAAGGCTCCTGCTCCTCACAGAAGAATCCAATCGTTCTGATTCTTTTTGCATTAGAAAGAGCATCATCAAATTGTCCTAAACTCACGAGAAATTGTCAAAATATTGCAGCAATCAATAGAAAATCGCTCAAAACCATTTGTCCGAACTCCTACTTCTCCTTCTTCTCCTCCTCCACATCTATTCAATGGACGATAGTAGGTATTCATTTTCACCCCCAACCCCCTTCCCCGGGTCCTTAGGCCTCATGTATTTAGCTTTTCAGTTACACTAAGGAGTCATATACACCAGTGGTGAAGTGGTGTAAGCAAGTGAAATGCTGAATGAATCTAGGAGGTTTGAATCCTTCTCATGGATTGACTTTAATTTTTGTGTATTTCAAGTTGAGAAAATTACTGGTACCCTCGGCAGGCCTAAATAAAAGCTCTTTTCTCCCAAATTTTTATTGCCAAGAACCCAAGTACCAAAAAAATTCCCAAAAATTTTGTAACCCAAGAAAAATAACCAAAATTTTTTTAATTCGTCAATATATTTGCATTGTACTTTTTATTTTCAAATGTTTACTTTTTGTTATTTTTATTAAAAAAAGTTTATTTAAATAAGTTTTGTTTATTTTTTATTTATTTATCCAATAAAATCTTTACTAAAAAATTAACCAAAAATATAAAATTTGTATTTATATGTAATATAATATGTTAAAAGTGGAAGAAATATCTGGTACCATCGGCAGGCCAATTGTGGTCTCTTTTCTCCAAAATTTTGAATTGCCTCGAGTGAAAAGTCAAGGAAATACAATTTCTACTAGTGGAATCTGCTGCGTCATCTGCATTTTGTTTTTGGGCGCGCATGGAAAGAGACACTGAACTGCGCGCCAAAAACAAAATGCAACTGTCCAAGCAGCAGATTCCATTAGTAGAAATTGTATTTCCTTGACTTTTTACTCGATGCAATTCAAAATTTTGGAGAAAAGAGACCACATTTGGCCTGCCGATGGTACCAGATATACATCCTTGAGCCCCTTTTAGTTGTAACCTGGCAAGAGGCAGCCGAGATGTTCTATACCATTTGCATTGTTGGGCTGGCCAATGTATATGCGATGTTCAGCTCATTCTTTCTGGTCAAAATATGCAATCGCCCGAATTCTTATGCCAATGTATATGCGATGTTCAGCTCATTCTTTCTGGTCAAAATATGCAATCGCCCGAATTCTTATGCAAAACTTAGGCCTAAGCAAAGTGGCCTTGCACAGGACTTATCAGCCTATCACTCACCAGCACCCCCACAGATCAATTTTTACCAACCAGCTCCATGTGTTTGCAAAACTTTTGGCAAACATTGTCAGACGAATATGCAACCAAATCAGCCCACTACCCAACTTTGGACACAATTTAGTGACCTGAGGGGGTGATTGGGTAAAAATGACGGTTTGTACACCATGAGGAGGAGTGATAATTGTGAGTGATAGATGGTCCAGATAGATGAAGCAGAGAACCTTTCTCAGTGCCGCCAGGCAAGAGCCAGAACCAGCCGCCCCCCGGCTCCGCAGCACCCGACTCCTGCTCCAGGCTTAGCCAATAGCAGACATGAGAAGTAGACGGAGTAGGCTGCAAGATGAGGCTGTCCTGAGAGGGAGGGAGGAAGGGAGGGACTCTTTTCCGGGCCTTCTCACGTATAGAGCCAGGATGGCATCGAAGAGGTAGCGGTTGTTGAGGACGGCCAGATGACCGCCCAGCTCTTGGCAGCGGTTGGCGGCCGCTGAATAGAGGAGCGGCTCCGGCGTCAGCCCCTTCGTATAGCAAAGGCCATTGACGAGCAAACGCTGCTCCTCCCGCTCGCAAGCCACTCCGCCTACAATCCCGCATGTCCTTTTCTGCTCTAAGAGTCTAATCGAGAATACACCTGTCTACCAGAGCCATCT
The DNA here is from genome assembly GCA_030248095.1 of Ptycholaimellus sp. GST1_10. NCBI lineage: Eukaryota > Metazoa > Nematoda > Chromadorea > Chromadorida > Chromadoridae > Ptycholaimellus > Ptycholaimellus sp. GST1_10. The sequence continues at coordinate 14,523 of JASANA010011266.1, forward strand.
AACATTCACCATTCTTAGTCATTAAAAATATCAAAAATCAAATATATATTCATTTTTTGCGGTGCCCATAACTTTCCGCCTATAACCCCATTTCTTTCTGCTTTCTGCCTGCCAATGCCCCCCCAGACCCATTGATGCTACCATCTTCTGCCTGCACGACCCGTTGGAGGAGTGATAGGCATAGGAGAGCGCCATAGCTGTACATTGCTCGCTCACGCTTAGTGGATAAAGAGGATCATCAAGTACTGTAAGAAGAGATAAATAATGGTGAAAGGAAAGTGAGAATAGCCTGGCGGTCAAAACATGGCCTGATCGAATCTTCTTATTCAGAGCGTTTGCTCTAGGAACGCATGGGTGCAGAGCTAGCTGACCATGATTTATATCATTTGGCATGGCAGGCTGCACCGACCACATTTGTGCTTCTGCTCAGCGGTTTTTAGTCTGTAATTTTGTATTATAAGCAGAATCAATAATCAAAACACTAATCAAAGTAGAAAAACTAATAGTAGCATTGAAATATAAAAAAAAATCGTTTTTAGGAAAAATGCAATCTGTTTTTATTAAATTCTAGTACTTAAATTTCATCAGCCCGTATTTTTAAATGCATAATTAAATTTAAAAATGCAAAAAAACTGCTTCCGTTATCTTTTTAACAACCAGTTTTGACCTCTTCCGCGTGTGCGCCAAAATAAAATGCAAGTCTCACAGCACTTTATAATTGTCTTGGATGTAATTCCTAGCTTTTTTGCTCGACACATTTCATTTTAGTCAGAGCAGTGCTTCACTTTTGGTTGCCGATGGCTCCACATATAATTGGGCTGAGTTCTTCTCACCTTTTTCGGCCGTCTTTCAACTTCTGAAGAAATTTTCATTCAAAGTTTGCCATTTAAGAGGGCCTGTCTGTAAAAGTCAAAAATGGCATGACCACCGGGCTTGGGGTTTTGTAACAGGGTTGTAGCCCAGAAAATGGCATTTCCATAAATGTCTTTCTTTTTGCCCAACTCGGCTTCTTTCCCAAGAAATGGCCATTTCAAAAATTTTGCCCAAAATTTCCGAAAAATTGTACTATTTTCAGTTTTTCACCCATTAGTTGTCCCCATGACGGAATTTCAGAAATCTAAAGACACCCTCGGAAAGCTAACATCACGGTCCACAATATCTCTGAATAGTCCAAGCCCTTTCGAGCAAGCCATTGACCTCATTTTGCCCTGCAAACGGAAAAATGGCAGTTTTGAGATATGTTCCAAAAATCGTTTTTTTTGCCATTTTCTACCCAAAGTTGTTAAACGATCAACCTCTTCGACTCTGAGAATCGAAAATTCAGGTAATTTTACCTCTAGATATGGGTCCAACTCTGTTGAAAGACCATTCCCAATTTCAAAAATGGAGCTCCATTTTTGACCCCATAGGGCCAAATTGGAAATGGTCTTTTAACAGAGTTGGACCCATTCCTAGTGGTAAAATTACTTGTTTTTGACCGCGGAGCGGCCCGAAGGGCCGCTCCGCGGTCTATAGAGGTTACTCAACTTTTGTCCTCATATTGGCCTGGCGCGAGGGAGCACAGCGACCATCAGCGCCCAGGCCCTCTTTTCGACCCAGGTGTCATTTTCGAGGGCCAATGCTAGATCTTAATTTTGATAAGGCTCTAGCTGCCGCTATGAGCTTCCAATCGTTTTAATTCTTGTTGCATTGGAAAGAGCATCCACCAATTAGTCTAGACTCGCGTGAAAAGCCTCTAAAACCTTGTATTTTATGGTGAAAATCGAAAAATAAGTTGCCGTCCGAACTCCTGCTGCTGCTGCTGCTGCTGCTGCTGCTGCTGCTGCTGGTGCTGCTGCTGCTGCTGCTGCCCTGCTCCTTTGCATCTGCTAATGAACAAGAGTAGGTATTCATTTCTCCCCCCGCCCCAACCACTGACTGGTCATTGGGCCTTACGTTTACTCATAAACCTTATGTTAAGTGGATTAGTTATATGCACCCATGGTGTAGTGGTCTGAGTGGTTGGGCGGCCGATTGAATCTGGCAGGTTTGAATCCAACTCAGGCAATCATTTTATTTTTGTCTATTTATTCAAGTTTAGGGAAATAGCTGGTACCATCGGCAAGCCAACTTTAAAGTTCTTTTCTCCCAAATTCGCACTGTCCCAATTCTCCCAATTTTGCACTTTCCAAAGTCAAATATATTTTTTGTATTTTTTATTTGTATTTTTTGTATTTGTATTTTTGTATTTTTTGTATATTTGAAGTTGAGGAAATAGCTGGTACCATCGGCAAGCCAAAAGTAAAGATATTTTCTCCTGAAAATCGATTCCCTCGAGTGTAAAGGAAAGAATATATCAAATTTAATTTTTTTTGCACGATTTTTAACTTTCCAAACTATCGTTTTTTTAGCTAAATGGTGTCTTATTCGATTATGCAAAAAAATAAAAACAATAATTAGAAGAAAAAATTGATACAAGTCTTTTGTATGTTTAAAGTTGAGGAAATAAATGGTACCATCGGCAAGCCGAAAGTAAGCTCTTTTCTCCCAAAAAAACAAATGCCCCGAGTGTAAAGTCAAGGAAATTTCCCTACTACGAGTGGAATCTGCTGTGTCACCTGTATTTTGTTTGAGCGCGCATGAAAAGAGCTCTTGAACTGCGCGCGAAAACAAAATGCAGATGCCCCACAAGCAGATTCCACTCGTAGTAGGGAAATTTCCTTGACTTTACACTCGGGGCATTTGTTTTTTTGGGAGAAAAGAGCTTACTTTCGGCTTGCCGATGGTACCATTTTATATATATATATAGGTATCTGGAAATGCTGGGCACGGGCGAATTCTCAACGGATCTGGACATACTTTTTTTTCCTGAAAGCTATAATGTGCCGCTTGGATCCTGGGGGGGTGGAGCTGGTGCCGGACCATTAGAAACATTACTTTCCTGAGTAAGAATAAGTTTTTCCCGAAAATTATTATTTTCCTATGTAGCATCTGAACGGCTGAGAATTGTACAGAAGACTTGAGTTTTTTTGTTCACAAGTCGTATATAGCGGTTCCAAAGCTGTGCTTACTTTTGAAAATGGTTGAGAAACCACAGACTTGCCCTCTTGAGTGACAAGCTTTCATGCATGACAATAGCATCAATAATTCGTAGCAGCTGAACGGCTGATAATTGAACAGAACACTTGAGTTTTTTTGTTCACAAGTTGCATATAACGATTCCAAATATGTGCTTACTTTCGAAAATGGTTGAGAAACCACAGACTTACCCTCTTGAGCCACAAACTTTCATGCATGGCAATAGCATCAATAATCAGTAACAGCTGAACGGCTGAGAATTGAACAGAAGACTTGAGTTTTTTTGTTAACAAGTCGTATATAGCGGTTCCAAATCTGTGCTTACTTTTGAAAATTGTTGAGAAACCACAGACTTACTCTCTTGAGCCACAAACTTTCACACACGGCAATAGCATCAATAATCAGTAACAACTGAACGGCTGAGAATTGCACAGAAGACTTTGGTTTGTTGATTCACAAGTCATATATACTGATTCTAAATCTGTGCTTACTTTTGAAAATAGTTGAGAAACCACAGACTTGCTTTGTTGAGTGACGAAATTCCATGCATTGATATTGTAATGTGGAAGGGGGTGTGCTCCGCGGTCACCTATTGCGCTTTGCGCCATATACTTGTTTTACGATTTCCGGTGTCGGAAAGGTCGATCGGTTAAAACTTTTGGTAGAAAATGGCAAAAAACCGATTTTTGAACCATATCTTAAAACTGCCATTTTCCATTTGCGGGGCAAAATGAGGTCAATGGCTTGCTCGAAAGGGCTTGGACTATTCAGAGATATTGTGGACCATGATGTTAGCTTTCCGAGGATGTCTTTAGATTTCTGAAATTCCATCATGGGGCCGAGTAATGGGTGAAAAACTGAAAATAGTGCAAATTTTCGGAAATTTTCGGCAAAATTTTTGAAATGGCCATTTCTTGGGAAAGAAGCCGAGTTGGGCAAAAAGAAATACATTTCTGGAAATGCCATTTCCTGGGCTACAACCCTGGCAAAAAACCCCAAACCCGGTGGTAATGACCTATACCGACCATTTTTGAACCCTTACAGAAAGGCTCTCTTAAAGGCCAAATGTCAGAAATGCAACCCCCTTTAGATTTCGTTGAAACTTTTTTCCTAGTTAGGGGACATCAAAGTAAGTTTGCAGGCTTAAGCCGTTTTTTGACTTTTGAACAAAAATTTCCAGAAAAAAAATCTCAAAGTTACCCATGTTGTAGCATAGGAAAGGCCAATTTTGTGAATTAAAAAAAATCGCCAAAAATCCTGGTTTGATCGGCCGCATTAGGCCGCTCAATAGAGGTTGAGTATCATTAAAAACTAGGTTTTAAGCCAAAAAAAAATTAAAAAATCGAACCGCTACTAACCGCGCGGCCCAAAATGTGACTGCTCCCTACCTTACGACTTACTCATATGGTTGATGTTTTAGTTATATTATTAATAATCAAATTTCAATGTAATCGGGTTAGCTTTTGGTTGTGCCTAATTCATGCAAAAAGAAATTAATCAACAAATAATATTCAAAGGCCGCGCAGCTCATAAAAACAAACAAAAAGATCAAGTGAAGTGACTGATATGCAACGATTGAACTGTTAGTGTAAAATGAAGAGTTTGAGCCATGGCCAAAGCCACCCGCAACCTTTCCTGTCTCACCCAGCATCCCTTTTTTCTCTCCCGAATACTAGACTCAGAGGTCCTTCGGATTTTCCTCAACCACGAAGAGGAGCTGAAGGGCAAAAAAAGCACCGCCAGCCCTGACAATGCTCAGCTCCGCTATGCCGCCTATCGCTCTACCACTTTCTGGCTATATGGGCGGCTGAAGGGCGGAGAGGGAGTGGAGCTGCCCCTCTGCATCCTCGCTGCTGTCCGCTCAGCCATCCCCAGCTCAAATGGCCTCTACACTGGATTTCAGCCCGCCCTGGAGCTCGATAACGACCCTGATCCCTATTGACGACCACCTTGCTTTTCTACTCACTTTAGCCATATTTCATTTTTTGCATAATAAATCACCATTGCAACGAATGAGTTTGATCATTTGTTTCATGTTTTCTAACTTTTAAAAATCACAAATATGATGCTTTCTTACTCAACCCCATCGCGCCTACTAGAGAAACAAACATGCCTTGCAAGATGCCCTAGTCCTAAACTATCATGTGAGAAAGAATCAGCTCAATAGGCGTTGGTGTCATTCTTGACATTTGGCCTTTAAATTGAAGCGTCATTACTGTCACGTACCGCTGCCTCTCCGTGCAGGAGGCCGCCTGAAATATTGTTTCTTTCCTTCCCACATGCCCTATCATCTCCTCCACCTATTCACTCCTCTTCTGCTCAGAGATCTTGATGAAAACGTCGAGTTTCTTGCTGAAAGAGACTCAAGGCAATGGATATAAGCTGAATCCTGCACAATTACTTCGTTCAACTTTAGGCACTGAACTTGGGCTTCTGGAAGCCTTGTCCTTCTCTTTTTCCGAATCTCATACAGAAGAAGCCAATTTGGATCATTTTCAGCCTTTTTCTCCTAAAAACCCATATTCAACTGGCCTATTTGTCATCTGCTAATAAATCAATATTTCTGAATTCTATTTGACTGGCACAAAGAAGATTGGGCATAGGAAATCCAACGGACGTAGGCTTATTGGAGAATGCGGATTTAGAGATTCGCAGGAGCGAGGCTTTTTGGCTAGCCGAAGGCTGCCTGCTGCGGAGGGCAGGGCAGTCGGTGCTCCAAAGGCCAAGGGCATGGGTGCCGAGGCCTCGGAGCATAGCATAGAAAATTTTGTCGCCCTAAAGCCCAAGCTATTTTCAATGATCTTTGCAAAATAAGATTTATCACATCCAATGTCATCACCTTGATGCCGAAGCTAATCCTCCACCCAACCCCCCTGGAAGCCTAATCGCCCAATCGCCTAACCCCCCTCCTCTTGCAAGAGGTGTCCGCAGACGCTACGTGACAGAAAGAACACTTATCACTCACCCCCACCCCCCGCGCAGAGTTTAAAGCGCGCGAAGCGAAAGTGGACGCCAGCCATTAGAACTGGAACAGCCAGAAGTGAAGACACAGACACGCACATGCGGAAGGGGACCCCGAAGAAGCAACAGGTTTTCACCAACGTCCGCCCTGGGTAAGGGGAGGGCGGCTGGGGGATAGGTGGAGGGAGGGAAGTAGGAGGGGCTGGAGGCGAGACGGTGGGTATAAAAGGAAGAATAGGGATTGACCGAATCATCAGCGGCAGACTTGCCCAATCCCATCCCAGCCAGCCTCCTCCAGACTCCCAGCCGCACAGCAGCTGGCCATGAAGTTCTTCATCGCCGCTGCCCTCCTTGGGCTCGCCGCCGCTGTACCCGTCGACAACGGAGTTGAGGGTTATCCCTCCCCCCTTTTTCTCCTCCCTGTTTCACGGGTCATATAAGCAGAGGCGGATTTAGGATTTTCGTTCGGTAGGGGGTTGGGAACTTGGGTCAAAAAATTTTCAGTATTGATAAATCCTCTGCGAGCGCAGCGTCCCAAAAAAATTTTTTCCCCTCTCTGACCCTTTCGGGGGGGGGGCATTCCCCCTCCCCCCTATATCCGCGACTGCATATAAGGTTGAGTAGCATATCGGAGGCTTAGAAAAGTATCGGAGGCTTAGCCAGCTAAGTCTATGTCTGATACTTCCCCCACACCCTTGCAGGTGGAGAGATAAAGTTGGCAGGGTTGAGCAGTTGTAAGGGGAGGCTGTGTGAAAGGCTGAAAGGGTGGGATGGATTAGGATGGTGCAGGTGATCCTGAGATCGAGTGCGGGCCGACGTCGATCACGGTGAACTTTAACACGCGTAACCAGTTCGAGGGCCACGTCTACGTCAAGGGACTCTACGATCAGGAGTCTGCCGGCTGCCGCAACACCGACCGTGGGCGGCAGGTCTCCTATTTCACCTTTCTCCCTCTTCCATCTCCTCCTTCTCTTCCTCCCCTCCTTCTTCTCCTTCTCCTCTCCACCAATCCCCTGCTTCTTCCTTAGGTGGCGGGGATCGAGTTGGACTTCAGCACTTGCAATGTGCGCCGTTTCCGCTCCCTGAACCCCAAGGGCGTCTTCGTGCAGACCACTGTCATCGTCTCCTTCCACCCTCTCTTCATTACCAAGGTGCCCTCTCTTCTTTACCAACTTCTATCTCTCTTCAGCAACCCTCATTTCCCTCCCAGCCTGCAATTTAGACTAGTGTCAGTTGATTGAATGGTTTATTAGCCAGTTTATTTGTCAGCTTTGGACCAATTGTAGTCCATTTTTCATTTCCTTTCATGCGCATGTTCCTTCATAGCAACAAAAGCCGAGGGCAGACCTTAGTACCGTAGATAGGTAATGAATGGTATAGATAGGGTCTAGAAAATGGAGCACGGCCCGTGCCCGCACCCCCTTAGAAAGAAAAGCCCCGGGTTTGAGGATTTAGAGCATCTGAGGGGAAACTCAGGTCTCAAATCCGCCCTTGCTTGCTGTCTTGTTAGTTGGTTCGGCAAGACTGAGTCCAGGAATACGCCCTGCCCAGCCTAGAAAAGGTAGGGGTAGAAAAAAGTATGTTTGTCATCTATCGCCAGCAGGCGGTGCAGGTAAGCAAAAAAGATGAAAGTAAGACGCGTGCAGGTGGATCGCGCCTACACCATCCAGTGCTTCTACATGGAGGCGGACAAGACCGTGGACACCCGCCTCGAAGTCTCCATGCTCACCACCGAGTTCCAGACCCAGGTACGCTTACACACCCGCCCTTCCTCCACCAACCCATCACAGCTGCACACCAGCTTTAGTTGCTCATTTTCAACCTTTCACTTCATCAATGAACCAATGAATCAGTTCAAACCTTGCCCGAGTGCCCTTGACTTGCCTTGCATCTAAAAGGAGCGAGAGTAAGCGGAGAACTAAGAGTGGAGAGGGTTGGAGGTTGTGCCGATGCCGGTGTGCCGCTACGAGATCCTGGACTCCGGCCCCACGGGAGCCCATCTACCACAAATGGACCTGCGACTCTGAGACCAGTGAGACTCTTCTCCATCCTTCCACACCCCTCTTCCATCCTACTACCAGCCCTCTTCCATCCTACTACCAGCCCTCTTCCATCCTACTACCAGCCCTCTTCCATCCTACTTCCAGCCCTCTTCCACCTCCCACCCGTCCTCCTACGAAACACCCTATTCCTTGCAGTTGACACCTTCTGCATGGTAAGTGCACAGACCAACAGGCCTCCTCTCTGCAGGCTTCTCTGGGGCCTTTGCGTGGCCTTTGATGGGGACTAGTGCATGCTTTTATGAGCCCTACATGCACATGGCTTTCTCACTCTTTTGGATGATGCAAAGCTGGCCTTTTTGAGATCGTGCACTCCTGCTTTGTGGACGACACCAACGGTGACCAGGTTCAGCTCATCCGCGAGGATGGTTGTGCCGAGGTTCATCTCTTCTTCCTCCCCTACCCTTTCACCTGTTCAACCCTCCACTCCAGGACGTCTACCTGCTCAACAACCCCGAGTACCCCGGCGACCTCATGGCCGGCGTGGAGGCTCACGTCTTCAAGTACGCCGACCGCGCCGACCTCTACTTCCAGTCCCCCTCCTCCCTTCTCTCATCCTGCCTCCTCCACCGATGCTCTGTCTGTCTCTAGGTGCCAGATCAGCATCCTGGTGAAGGAGCCGAACGATGAGTGCCCCCGTCCCGCCTGCAGCAGTCCGGCGGGTCGCGGCGCCGGCTCCGCCAACCCCCAGGAAGGCCCCGTCCAGCCCCTCTCCAGCCACAACTGGCCCCTGGAGGGCGGCAGCCCCTACCTCCCCGGTGGCGCCGGCGGCCAGCTGCCATCCTCCTCATTCGGTGGCTTCCGGCGCGGCAAGCGAGCTGCTGAGCTGGCCGTGGGCACCCTGGACGTCGGCGCCAACATTGCCGCCCTCGACATCGACGACCGCGTATCACTCATTCAATCCACTTTTGCTCCCTTCCAATTATACTGCCCGAAATATTTCGAAAATTTTGCAATCAAATTGCCCGATCATTTTGCAATCAAATTGCCCAATGAGAACAGTATGAGTAGATTGAGTTGGGGCATGGGTGGTGCCTTTTTGCAGATTCAGGCTCTGCCGGCTGCCCTGTCTCACCGCCCAGTGTCCTACACGCACCCGGAAGGCCTGTGCCTGAGCGCGGGCTCCCTGGCCACCGTCGGCATCGTTGGCTTCGCCCTCCTCTTCGCCATCCTCGCCTCTGCCGCCTTCCTACTCCGCCGCAAATAGATACGCCCGTCCACAACCACCTCTCAAATGGCGCCCCCCCCCTACCAAACCAGACTTCTATCCTATTCTATCTTGGCTTCCATCTCGTGCTCATTCGTTGAATGTATGCTCGGGTTTGAAGAGGAGTGTAGCGGCTTGTCTAGCTGACAGGACTCATATATTCAACGATACGCCCCAATCTGTACATGGTGTGACCTCTTCATCCTCAACACCGCGTCCTAAACTAGCCTATCTTCCGCTCTGATGGTGGAACATTTTGCCTTCTTTTACCTTTTCGCCCCCCTCCCACCTGAGCAACATAAGTTGGCCGAAGGAGTCTCCACTGTTTCTGTACAAATGCGCTGTACCGAGTGTGATTTTCTAGTCTTCCCACTGTAGACAGCTGCATGTTGGGCGCGACCTTATACAACTGTGCCTCTCTTTATTCGGTTACTGCTCAAAACATGCCCAGAACAAAACTTCTATCAATTTCGGCTTCTTGCAAAGTAGCATAAAAAATTAAGAAAGCATAAACTCTTCAAGAAGCCAGATTGAAAATTAATTGTTGAAAAACTATTATTATTCCATGCATTTATTCAACTTAGTTTAATAACAAAAAAAATCACAACGAATGAGAAGCGTTTACACAATTAGCTGTTCATCATTCGCAGAGTCATTTTTCTGCCGCTCGAATCAAAATTTGGCTGCTTTCTTTCACCGTCCTCCGGCCAACCCTCAATCAATGCATTAGCTTTGCCTACATCACCCCTGACCAACTCTAGGAATTCGAACTCTGTACCCTCCGAAGCCTACGAATGGCCGCTCTGATCTTCCTTCTCCGACACTCCACCCGACTTCCGCAGCCGTCACCAACCGTCTCCACCCTCGCCTTCAGTCCAGCCCCCATTTCTCCCAGCTCTTCCAACTGCCCAGCCCAACCGGGGTCTTCTGTCGATTGCTCAGCCTTAGGCGGCGTCGTCTGATCCCCCTGCTGATGCGACAGAGAAGGGAGCGCGGGTTGCGGCAGAGGCCTTCTCTTGGTTCCCCTTCCGGAGGAGGCCCCGATTGAGCTGCTGCTCTCTGGCGGGCCTGGCAAGGATTCAGTCAATTAGAAGGGGTTTTGGGATGGAGGGATGGGTAACTCGTCGGATGGGTGAAGAGAGGACGGAGGCTGCCAAGTAGCCCATGAGGGCGTACATCATGGCGTTCTCGCTCCCCCCACCTCCGCCTCCGTCACAACCGCCGTCGTCACAGCCCCCACTGCTGTCCTCGTCACCTCCACCGCCCCCGCCACCCCCGCAACTGCTACAGCCTCCTTCTGCCTAAATTTGACCTCTTCTCTTCTTGCCTGAGGAGAAGAAGGGAATACGAGGAATGGTAAGCACGGAATGAAATTAGCAGAAAAAAGAAGGTTTGAAAAAATTGATACTGGCAAGATGTCGCTGGCTAGGAGGAGCAAGATGAAGAAGCTTGCGGTGGATGCCTGAGATTGAGCCATTTCAACTGAACTGAGCGAAGGGTAGGGTAGCATTTTATAGGCCATTGTATTTGTTGAGAGACACGGATAACTTCCAGTAGATATTTGATATGCAAATGTAATGGTCATCCTTTTGGTCACTGTGTCCGTTTCTCACCTCATTTATGCTAAGGTTGGACAAACATTAACACAAGTTAAACAAGGAAGGAAACAAGAGGACTGGTAAAATTATCTTCTAAAAGTATATTTATGATGCTTAGCCGTTTGCTTTCCCCCCTTACCACTTTTTAGCTGCACATTTTTGAGTTTTGTCCGATTTAGACCTGATTGTTTATATGAAGTAAATTGTTTGTTTCTAAGATTGTGCAGCGAACAATTTTATTTGTGCCGTTTTCGGTTGCCGCGATTATAAAAAGTTCCAACCTTCCTTTCCAGACCGTTGCTTTTGATGCTTGAATATTTGTCTTAACTGATAAAAAACGAAACAACAGATATGATGAAACAAACTGGTTTCATAGTGATAAGATCGGGAAGCAGGAGTGGAGGTTGCAGGAATGAAAGCAAATGCCAACCATCTCTGTATAGCTGATCTATCATCGAAGTGCTTAATTTAGGATATTTCGAAACTTAAACTTGAATGCTGAAAGACGCCGCTCTTCAAATATCCCTACCTTCATCTATTCTCTCCAAAAGAATGTGCATTCCAATGCAGTGCGTAATTTAGAGGCATGCGCGCAATTCTGCCTTTCCAAGTCTGACAGTGTTCCTTTCTGAGAATGTCAGGCATAACGCATCAGTACAGTTGAATTGCTGAACAATGAATTGGACTCCTCAGCAATGCCGACACTCCGTCAACGGCTCTGGCGCCCCAGTTACGATTCCGCATCCTTGTCTCAATTGAAAGCACTAAATAGCTCAGCCATTTCGTTGCCAGCCGAAGATTGACCAGGACAGGGCCCAGTCTGAGCTGCTTCGTCTTGGCCAACCCTTGCAGAGCCCAGAGACCAGACGAATTGAGCTTCAGCAGTTCAATGAGCGTCTTCAGGTCAGCTTCCCGCCTTTGCCCTCCTCATCAGATAGGCACAGCTGATTCTAGCTGGAGAACGAGCGGCTGCGGCTTCGAATGAAGGGCCTGGGCTTGTCCCTGACGGAGTTGAGCCTCACAAACCCCGACTACAGCAGCGTCAAAGACTTCATCCTAGTGGGCGGTTGATGCTGGTGGTCTTTAGTTGGCTGGGGAATACTGCTGGGAGGTTGAAGGGCCGCAGGACCCACTGGATCTGGCCTTTGTAGCCCCCTTCATCGACTGCAACGGCGTCCGCCATTTGTCTGCGGAGCGCTATCTATGGTTGACTTTTCTTTGCATTGATTTTGGGTTTTTGCCCTGACTCGATTAGATGGATGTCTGTATTGGCAGTAAATGTGAGCAGGGCATATTTTGTACAGTGTTTTGAGCAAATTGAGCCTCATTAGTGTTTGAGGTATTTGGTCCTTTTTTGAATATTCTGAGGCATTTTTAGCCAGTGAAGGGCCAGGTTTTCGAATGTTAATGATAATTGATTTTTTGAATGATTATGATGATTTTCTTGATTATTTGACGTACCCATAAGCGCTTTGCCAATATCGCACCATTTCTGTGAAACTTCAATC